>JAVQKC010008000.1:0-11659 GCA_036025475.1 Philypnodon macrostomus
TTGGTACAGTGATTCTCCACAGTGTACCCAACATAAAATATTATTATGACCCCACCCTACAACAAACAGGAAGTCGGCCATTTTGAGATGAATTTGGGAGGTCAGGTATATTTGACAGCCTCTAACTAGCACATACTTTGCCCGATTAGGCTCTAACCTGGCAGTTACCTCTATATCGCCCCCTATAGACCGAACGAATAATGCAGCTTTAGGGAATTTTCTAAATTTGGCTTTTGTTTTCTTCACAAACATCCAGACAAATCAAAAAAGTGATTAATGTGCCCGTTGGTAATAGTTGTAGCAGACGTACGTAGCAGACGTACGGGGCAGACGTACGGGGCAGACGTATGGGGCGACGTACGGGGAAGACGTACGGGGCAGACGTATGGGGTCGTTTTCGCCGATATACACCTTAACAGGCCTAGTTTTATTTCAACACTTTTTTCAAGTCAAAGCGACTGTGCGTAACTATTGCGTAATGACGCAGTGATTTTTGCGTGTCACGTAGGAGGCGTGCTCCTGCAGCTGAGGCGGAGACAGAACTGCACCACACTCTGCGAAACTCTTCTACCGGATACTTTTATTAGCTCCATGAATAACGGGGTAAGTGAAAACTGTATTATAAAAGTATTTGTTTGAAAACTAGTGATCTTTTAGGTAAAGTTTGATGGCGTATTATAAAGTGTTGGTGACTGCGGCTTTAACCAGTGGTAAGTTTAGAAACGGGAGACATCTCGGTTGACGTTAACACGTTCAGAATTTGTCATTTGTGGATGCACTAAAAAAAAGACCAAAACAGAAGCGGTCAGACTCGTGAGGAGGTGACATTGGCCGCTCAGTGTTGTTGGTGTAGCGGGCTCAGACCAGTGCAGCGACGTGCTGTGCCTTCAGAGTGGAGCAGTCCGGTGTTTTGCCACGAAATGACCCCCTGCCAAAAGTTAAATCGCCTCTGAAAACTCAATTTCTTAGGTCTGGTTCCGAACAGCTTTAGTTCTGGTTTTAGTCCTGGTTTGATCCTGTTTGAGACCTGGTTTAGTCCTGGTTCAGTCCTAATTTAGTCCTGCTTTTGAAGCCTTGATATCAAAAAGGGGGACTATTCTTATGACAGGGAGACCTTTCGCGGCGTAACACCGGTCTACTGCCCGTGTTCTTACGTAACGAGTTTCCCCACGGCTCTGTAAGTGTAAACAGCTGTATTTATGAGCTTATAGTGGTTGCACAGCTCACCTAAACGTCCACACATGAATGTTTACGGTCTTAAGCTAATGCCGTTAACCTGGTGATTTCCTAATGCAGGCTAACAGTGATGCCAGGGGTGTGCAGGGGCCATCATGCTGCTTGTCCAGTCCTCTGCAGCCTCCCCGGTCTCCATCCTGGTTTTGGTTTCAGTGTAGGAGCAGAGTCAAGGTCACACAGTGCAGATAATGGAGTTGTAAGCAGGTCTAAACCAGGGTATAACAGGCCTACTAAATGAAGACTAACCCAGGTCTAAACCAAGGACTAACCCAGGTCTAAACCAGGATAAACAGGTCTACTAAATGAAGACTAACCCAGGTCTAAACCAGGAAATAACAGGTCTACTAAATGAGGACTAAACCAAGTCTAAACCAGGATAAAACCCAGTCTAAACCAGGATATAACAGGTCTACTAAATGAGGACCAAACCAGGTCTAAACCAGGATATAACAGGTCTACTAAATGAGGACTAAACCAAGTCTAAACCAGGATATAACAGGTCTACTAAATGAGGACTAAACCAAGTCTAAACCAGGATATAACAGGTCTACTCGGGTCTAGACCCAAATTCAAGCTCCCTACCAGAGACTTCAAAACTACAGAAAGACTGTTGTGCCGAGTGCCACTAAAAACAATATGTTCAAGTTCAAAAAGACTAAGAAATCATCATAGAAATAACTACTATAACAAAATGTATTTATTCATCCAGAAATGGAGTGGCAAGTGTAGTAAAATCTGAAGTGAGAACAAATTTCCCTACATGGACAATGAAATACGAGTCACCTAACCCATTTGCATCTGCCACAAATGGATCATGGTGCACAATGATGGAGCGCTAGAGCTTTCATCATATAGTGACTGCCCTGCCATCAGTTTAATCTAAATATCAATTATGAATTCTATATTGGTGAGGATGAGCAGCAGTAAGAGTCAACATAGGCGGGGGAGAGAGGAGCAGACGGAGGCTCGGGTTAGAGATTTTCATGTGCCATCTGTGTGCGGCTGTTGTGATGACGCGTTTAGCTCGGCCCCGGGGCGAGTGCACTGTCATGGTGTGGTCCACTGAACACTGGCTCCTGCCTCTGAAGCATGCCGACAACTGAGGAGGACTAACTAGATGTTGTCAAATCGGCTTTTTTTTTTTTGCCATATTTTAAAATGGTTGTGGATCTGAAGGTTTAAATTAGATATTGTTAAAAAGGTTAGATCATTAAAATTGAGTTTTATTAGTATTTTACTTTAGTCCCTCCCCTGGCTTCTAAAACAACATCAAATCAGAGTTGGCTGGTTACCACTGTGACCAGTGGCGCACTCTTATTTGATGTTGCTATAGAGGCCAGGAGGGACTAAAGTAAAACTCAGCTAGGTCAAAGTGGTATCCCACGAACTCTGATTTCATGTTGCTGTAGAGGCCAGGGGAGGGACTAAATTTAAATAATACAGATTACCTACTTTACATCATAGAACAAAAAGAAAGCTTTGCGTGCTGCATAGGATGGCTCTCGAGACAGAATGGTCGCAGGTCAGTTAGTGTTGGTTAGATGTAGGAACTGATTCTTGCCCGTTTAGCTCAAAGTCAAAGAGAAACTATTGTAACTTCTGCTTTCTTTTTTAAATTTTCAAGTAATTTTTTATATATTTACCTACAATATATTTACAACTTACCTATGTGACTTTCACTTTTACTTAACACCAAGCATCCGAAATACCACTTAATTATGACTGTTTGTACTTTTTTTACTACAATGTACTGATTCAGAAACACAAGATGATGTCAAAAGTCTGTTAAAATGAGGCATATAACTTCATTCACCTTCCATTTCTTTGCCCAGAAACATTGAGCAGAGAGTGGGGGCCGCTGGACTTAATAAAAACGAATCATAACGAATTGTCAAGCTGTGTGGATATTGCGCTAATTTTGCAATATGCTGTGCAACCCTAGTGGTGAACACCACCTTTCATAAACAACAGAATAGATAATTTGGTCTGTTTTGGTCTTTTTAAGTGGTGAAGATTTAGACAAGACCCACACAACAGCCTAAGACCTGGCTGTTGTGTGGGTCTTGTCTAAATCTTCTCCAATATTGTTGTAAGTTAACACCAAATCATAATCTAATATTTAAAATTCATGCATTTCCATTGGCTAGTGTATATCAGTGGTTCACAAACTGTGGTAAGGGTACTGCTGGTGGTACAAGGGCTGGCTCAGAACTGGTTTTGACCTGGTTTAGACCAAGTTCAATCCTGGTTTATTCCTGGATTACACAAAATGTGGGTTAGTCTTAGTTGAGTTCAGTAGACTGGTACACAAACACCAACTATGTCAGATTATAGTGTCTGTTTGAATAGATTGGAATAACTGTCTGGAATTCTGACATCTTATCTGACTCCATCTTGAGTCTTTTATTCCTTAAAAAGTTGTACCAAGGAGAGCACATTTGGCCAAGCAAATTAGTGGAAGAATTTGGAGAAGCTCTGAAGCATGTTGTAGCTCAGACTGTGCCCATGTATGGAGTGGTACAGCTGTGTCTCTGAGAGGAGCTAAAAAGGTCAAACTCACACAAAACATAGCCTTATGGCACTCTCCAGCATTGGGTCAGGTCAAGGCATAACAATATTGTTTATGTGAAGTAGGGCTCGGAATCAGAGGGTACCTCAAGATTCCATACCTTACGCGATACATGGCTTACAATGCTGATAATCTCTCAATATGGCTCATTAGAACGGTGACTACTGTAAGTACAGCCAGATTTTAATTTTTAGAAATATACAAAATAATATTGAATCTGATATATTGACACAGTGGCCTGCAATATCGATACAGTATCACCAAAGAGTATCATGATATATCGCAATATTGATGAATATTGATTTGGTCCCACCCCTAATGTGAATTGTTAGTATCTGTAAGGTAAGCTAACAGGAGGTAGCTTCTGTCTTATGTGCTTTTTTTCAGCCCAAGACTTATCTGCTTGTCACAGATACTGCAACATATTTTGAAGTTTCTGAAGTTTAGACTTATTTAGTTAATCTGGTTTTGTCCAGGTTATTTTTAAAACGGTAATAAAACAAAGACTTGCACAGATCAGTGGAACTTGCAGTTGTAGATAGAAGGACAGATGTAGGACACGTGTATTTGGGCCACACTCAAAAAATAGGACACTCACTATTAACCCAGAATACAGAGAAATGAGATCAGGGTCCATCTGAGACACTGAGCTGAAACTCCCATTCTACAACAGCCTTGACAGACCAGTACCTTGTTTACTTTGTAGGATACTTCTACTAATAAAGGGAACTTATTAAGCTAACTGAACCTTTTCTAACCTGTCTGCCATGTTGTTTTTTCCTGATCAAAAACATACTCAGCTTTGTTTTTTTTAGTTATTCAAGCATGTCATGAGTATTTCTGTATGCCAAGACACTGGGCTTCTCAAGAGCTGAAAACACAGATAAATAGGGAATTCCCACCTTGCTATTAATTGTAATTTTTTCAATTTAATGTCTGGCCGGCAGGGGGAAAGAGGGCCTTAAATAATATGCACCTAATCTGAGCTTTTTCAGCAGAGAGAAAGCAACATCTCCCAAAATATATAGCCTATAATTTTTCACATAGTACACACAAAAAAGCTTAAAAATAGTATATAGTAATACTTTTTACCGGTTTTGTCAAAGGTCAGTGTGCCCCAGGGCAGCTGTGGCTACATAAGTAGCTTACCATCATCAGGTGTGACCGTGGAGTGAATGAATAATACAAATATGTAAAGCGTCTTTGAGTGTCTTAATAAAGCGCTATAAAAAACCTATGTATTATTATAAGGATTATAAAGGTAGGATTCTTGCTTGGGTGTTTTTCTTTATAATGACATTTCTATTTGTGGAAGTAGAAGACTAACCAGCTCTGGATGGTCACTTGTCCTGTCTGTACAAGAAGGCAGAAGTGCTGCAGAGTTTTGGGCTGAGCTCAGCAGCAGCAGCTTCCCACATGTGCTGATGCTAGAACACCCACAGGCATGTTCTTACTCCAGCATCAGTTTAAGAGCAAGTATCTGTCTGCACTAATACAAAGACTGGGGCAGGAAAAAAAGACGTACATACATAATGCCCCAAAAATCTGCATTGCTTATTAGCCTTTGACTGATCTCTGTCTCTGATATTTGACCTATAGTCCCAACTGTTGTTCCAGCTTGATCCAGTCTGTGGAGCAGCCCTGGAGCAGCTCAGGCCGACCTCACATGGGAGAGTGTGAGTGCCTGCGCCCCCTGCTGGCTTACGGGCATCATGGCGGGGGTCCCAGAGCGAGGCTCCCGGGCCCAGAGGCCGTGGTCCGTGTACAGGGCCAGCACCCTGGAGCTGTCCAGCGAGATGATGGGGCTGGCCCTCGCAGGTACAACACACCGCCCTGTCTATAATAGTTCCTATGGTATTGTAAGGACAATTCATCTGTGTATACAATATGGGAAAATAAAAATATATCATAATTTTATTAAACCAAAATCTCAATTTTATCATGCTTTTAATTGACTTTGACTATTGATTATTTTTTGTCTACTACTGCTATTATTGTCTTCATAAAACATTACATACAGTCAAACCCTATTATGTTGAACACTGACATAGTTGCAGTAAGAATGACAGTGAAGAGCGAGCATAAAAGAATCAAATAAAAAAGTTGCACGATTCAACAACTTCCCATAACATCATATCATACTGCCATATCAGACACACCCCTAATTTGGGCCCTCTCTTCACACTTCATTTTGCAGATAGACACTGTGCTTGTCTGCCTAAACTAAAACCGAGCTGATCCTTACCTCATGGGCTCTTCAGATGTTTAATGTACATATTTTGTAAAATAGCACCTGTTTTAAAATACTTATTTGTGTTTGCACAGCCTGACGTGCTGCATACACATTAAACCTTAAAATGAGGTCATGAAGGGACTCAAAACAGTTTGTTTACATTTCTAGCTAGTAAAATGTGTGCTCCTTTGTGAATGGTCCATCGTTGATAGCCTCAGTGTCTGGTTTGTGTCATGAGTGTAGGCGCTTCTCTCTCTGACAGTGTGTTTATATCGTGGGCTAGTGCCATAGGCTCTGAGTGAATATCTAACAGTGCGTATTTGTTCCAGGAAACAGTCAGGACCCAGATGAACCAGTGCTGGAGTTCAGTGTAGGTATGTATCTGCTTAAACATGTTGTTCATTTAAGGACTGGACTACAAATATAATGTGTCTGTATTGGCAACCTACAGAGCAAGGCTACACGAATAAGCTATACATAAATGCAAATTTAAAATGCCTTAATTAAATAAAAAATCAACAATCTCCCTCTTGTGTGCTTACCTCTAGCCTGCTCCGACCTGGTGACCCCCACCATGGACCGTAAACCCAGCAGTTTCATCGCTGTGAGCTGCACCACCCCTCCCCAGGCCTTCTGGACCAAACACACCCAGACTGAGGTCATAGAGGTCAGGCTCCCAATGCTTTGTTTATGATCTCACTTGTAGTCAGGGTTTTAGTTTAGTTTTTTACAAAAAAAGAGTATACATTGAGTAATGTGTATGTCTACAGGGCACCAGTAACCCCATGTTCCTGAGCACCATCGCCTTCTTCCAGGACTCCAGCCTGAGCCATCAGACTCAAATAAAGCTGGCTGTGTATGATGTGAAGGACCGCTCCCAGGGCACGGTGAGGGGGGGGGGCTAAAGGGGGCAGGTTGTCCATGAGTCAGGAGGTTGGCAGTCCCATCCTCACTTCAACAAGTTGATACTGCTAATCATTATTATTATTAGTCATTATGCACTTCACCCACTGTGCATGAATGTATGAATAGGTGGAATGTGAGAGTGTATTTTGTGATAGTCAGTGAGGTTGTAGGTGCGGTATGGCTGCCACATTTCTGTCACAGCAGTGTTTCTCAAACGTATTCAATCGAAGGAACACTTGGGCATACAGAAAATAATCGGGGACCACCAAACCCACGAGACTTAGAGACTGTCGCAAAAGGGTGGGTTTGTGTAGTGTCTGGCAAAAGGCTACGGTCTCAATTAAAGTTAAATTTGCCTAGTTTTTAGAAGTCAATTATCTGTTCCTATTAATTGCTTAGAGGGTCTTGTGGTCAGCTGAGATACACTGAATAAAATCAGATGTTATTCAGTAAATCTAATCAAGTATTGTGAATGTCTTCTTTTTCCTCAGATGTACATGTTAGGTTCTGTCCTGTTTTCATTAAAAGAGCTGTTACAAGACAAGACTCACCAGCTGAAGCTAGAGCTCAGGTAACACTCTTTGACCATGCTTGTCTAATGATTTAGAAAGCAATCATTTGTCTGCTCACAGATTGATTCTATACCTTTTATTTAAAACCTAATACATACACTGCCTGCCCCCCAATAAATTCCCCACCTGAATTTAACTATAAGAAAATAGGTGTGGGCCTCCTGTAGTTGGTCCTCCTGTAGGTTCACCAACATCACGTTCCCAAAGAATGAGGTCAGCTGACTACCTGAATATACTGATACCAGGTTATTCCAGCAATGGATTTTTTTCTTCCCTGATGGCACGGGCATATTCCATCATGACAATGGCAGGATTCATCTGGCTCAAATTGTGAAAGAATGGTTCAGGGAGCATGAGACACACATGGATGGGCCACCACAGAGTCCAGATCTTAACCCCATTGAGAAGCTTTGGGATGTGCTGTAGAAGGCTGCTGCTCCAACTCTCCCACCATCAATACAAGATCTTGGTGAAAAATTGGACGTAAATAAAGCTTGTGACCTTGTAGAAGCTTATGCAAAAACAATGGCAAAGAAATATTAGAGTGTTTTTATGGCTAGCCAGCGTATTTGTGCTTAAATCCTACATACATAAGATCTGTATTTGTGACTGCTCAGGTCTGTGGATAACCAGCGTGTGGGCGTGGTCAGTGTGTGTGCCTGGTACATGGAGGAGCGCTCTGAACTGAGGAAGTCCTCTATTCGCCTGCCTGACACCATCAACGCCCGGGTATGTCTCTGATTAGGACACAAGGAGCTTCTGAAAGGCCCATTTAAACTCAGTATTTGTCCCATAATATCACAGAAGCATGGTGTAATGTTTGAAGTGTGCAATGTTTTTGTGTGGGATAGACTGTGCTGTCTGTGGACCAGAGCCTCACCGAGTCCATGGGAGCTCGGATCAAGTACGCCTCTTTGAGCCAGGACACCCTGTTGAGATCAGGTATGGTTCTACTGCACATTCCTTTTCTGCTGATCCTGATGGACATTTCATTATTATACTTTTATTATTATTTATTATACTCATTTATAGGCAGATAATAATGTGAAAAATTACAATATATTACTCATTTTGAGGATCATCTGGTCTAAACCAGTTGGGAAAGAAATGTATATGCCTTTAGTTTTTGTATATATCAAGAAGCCCAAATATCGGGATCTAAAATCTGAACTATGCATGTGTAATGATGAAACCACACTGAAAAATCTCATTATACCTATATATACATACAGTATATTTCATTATACAATGCTGTATGAATCAACAGTGTTTGGAGGCACCATGTCCAGGATGTACCGCCTCCCTCGCACCGATGGCACCCACCTGCGGCTCCTGGAGCAGATGGCCGAGAGTGTCCTGTCTCTGAACATCCCCCGACAGCTCATCAAACTCCTGCTGGAGGAGGATGCAGCCAGGTATAGGGATTAGGACTCTCAGCTATATGTTCTTCACAGCACATGAATATTGCTTCATGTCCATGTTTCTGAAATGTCTTGTTTAGGGTTTGTGAACTGGAGGAGCTGGGGGAGTTATCGCCCTGCTGGGAGAACCTGCGGCGACAGATTGTAGCTCACTACCAGACTAATATACTGGCCTATAGAGACACACTGACTGACCTCAGCAACTACAAGGGTGAGATTACAAGCAACACACTACCCATAAAATGAAATGCTCTGATAGCTGCTTTATACTCATTCACGAAAGCATGTCAACAGAGGCCTATTTCACAAATCCAAACAGGATGCATGTACAGCAAGCTGGGCTGTTGTGAGATCTGTGAGTTTCAAAACTTCTCTCCTCACTGCAGGTCCATCATTCAAAGCCAGTAACCTGAAGGCAGAGAGGAAGCTGGAGTTCATGGCCACCAACCTGCACATTCAGAGGATGCGTGTGCAGGATGAGCTGGGCTTAGGTAAGACCTTCATCAAGACTACAGCTGGTTTATATGAGTGGTCATCAGTCACTGTCCACTGTGTTCTTCCAGAGAGCACCTACGACGTGGTGACCATGGGAGCTCCTGCGGCCCACTGCCGGGGCTTTAAAAACAGCGGTCTGCGCAAACTACTGCAGAAGTTTGAGGAAGCCAAGAAACAGTAAGTACCAAAAACGAGCATTATTGGAGATCTGCATGTTCTCATTTTAGTACAATCGTTTTTTTTTAGAAATACTGCAGAAATAATTCTGTATTATTTTGGCTTTCATTTATTTACGTAGTTTATGCATTAAATTTCAAATTGTCTTAATTTTGCTTTTACTACTTTTTGCTCAGAGCGTATGAGGAAGAGTGGTGAGTTTATGCACGGCTTTATTTTGATTTATTTGTTTCAACATAAGTCTTGTCCTCGTCAAAACCACAATAAATCACAATGACATCATATCACAGCCACAGTAACTATGTCAAACAATGTAGAAGTCCCCCATATGCTGCATCCAGGTGCTTTTGAAACACATGAGAACATGATTTGATGAAAAGCACATGAATTCAGCATAGCTCGCTTTAAAATTCCATAGTTTAACTCCTGAACCTGTCTGACAGCTGTCTGTTTTTGTTTCACATTACCCTGTGTGGTCAGAAGCCTGTGCATGCACATACACATATATACAGATCTGTTACTGACCCTGTACTTCCATGTGTTTTATACTGAAGACTCCTGCATGGCACAGTATATAGTAGAGTTTTAGATTTAATGTAAATATATTAAGTTAAGAAAATAAACGAGCTTGCCACACGAGGACTAAATCACATTGGCCTCACCTAAAAGCACAAAAAATAATAATCTAAGCTAGGACGATTGTCAGTGTCTTCATAAAGTTTAACTACAAATTCAGTATACATCCAATCCAATGTTCATAATAATAATGAATACTGGCATTGTTACAGTAAAAATGACTGTGATTCACCAACTAATATCTCACTTAGAGTTAAAGTGTGTGTGTGTGTTCCCTTTTCTCTCCTTTGGAACCATCATTATCTCACACAAACCAGGACGTATCCGAATAACGAGCAACGGTCTGAAGTAAAAAATAAAACTAGCTTTGAGTTTTGAAATACAACATCAGCTCCCTCACATTATTCCTGATAGATTCTAGTCCATCATAAATAAAGGATGTATCAACCAATCAGATCACTCCTGTTCTGTGGAAGTGTGTTAAGAAATGTGACCCTGGCTCTAAAACAAAAACCCTTATAATACCGCTCACAGAGGGTCTCAGATGTCTTCTGGTATGATGCACTATTAACTGAGTAAATATTTTTGTTCAAATACAAAGTAAAAAAAATATCAGGTACTGCAGCTTTATGTGGCCGAAGGGAGAGTTTGAAATTGCTGTGTATTGAAGTCCTGTGTATAAACCCCTGGTCTTGTGTTAGCAGTGCCATGTCCAGCTCTCAGTCCATGGCCTACCTGCCCCAGGACATAGTCCGGGCCAAAGAGATCATCTCCTACATCAACACGCTGAAGACCCAGGTCAGTTACTATGCTGAGAGGGTGTCACGGGCCGCCAAGGAGCACTCGGCCTCCGGACTGGAGAGGACTCTGGCTATTCTCACTGACAAGGTCTCATATTATTTAATTTATTTAGCCATATATTTTTTCATAATCTAGTTCAAGAGTTCATATTAATAAAAAAGAGAATAAATAGTATTAAGTATTCTGATGAACAATGGGCTGGATGGATGTTTTTGGGCACAAAATTTTCTTAAAAACAAGAACCGTATTTTCCTCACTATAAGGCGCACTGGACCATAAGGCGCATTAAGTGAAACAAAAGTCAGCCAACTTTATTAAATGTGTTCACAATAACTCTCAACATTGTTCAAACGTTAATGGGGGTATTCACAATAACTTTCAACCTTGTTCAGTTGTAACACGTGAAAAAAACACAGTCTGATACCGCTAAATATATAATAATGAACACTAATAATAATACACTACTAATATTACGGTGAAGTATAGTACCGGTATGTATTACTGTATTAGTTTTGTAGTTTACTGAAGTCGTACCAAAACATTTTGACGGATCGCCTTGAGCGCCGTGTGACACAAAATCGCTTGGAGGTCAGTAAGCACAACCAGAATTAATCCATATATAAGGCGCTCCGGATTATAAGGAGCACTGTTGGTTTTTGAGAAAATTAAAGGC
>JAVQKC010008006.1:0-10390 GCA_036025475.1 Philypnodon macrostomus
ACTGTTTTAAGCAGTGAATTGTTTTGGGAAGGGAACTGTTTTGGCCAGTGAACTGTTTTAAGCAGTGAATTGTTTTGGGAAGGGAACTGTTTTGGCCAGTGAACTGTTTTGGGGCAGTGAACTGTTTTGAGCAGTGAACTGTTTTGAGCAGTGAACTGTTTTGGGCAGTGAACTGTTTTGGGCAGTGAACTGTTTTGGGAAGGGAACTGTTTTGGGCAGTGAACCGTTTTGGGGCAGGGAACTGTTTTGGGCAGGGAACTGTTTTGAGCAGTGAACTGTTTTGGGGCAGTGAACTGTTTTAAGCAGTGAACTGTTTTGGGCAGTGAACTGTTTTGGGGCAGTGAACTGTTTTAAGCAGTGAACTGTTTTGGGAAGGGAACTGTTTTGGGCAGTGAACTGTTTTGGGGCAGTGAACTGTTTTGGGGCAGTGAACTGTTTTGAGCAGTGAACTGTTTTGAGCAGTGAACTGTTTTAAGCAGTGAACTGTTTTGGGCAGTGAACTGTTTTAAGCAGTGAACTGTTTTGAGCAGTGAACTGTTTTGAGCAGTGAACTGTTTTGAGCAGTGAACTGTTTTGGGCAGTGAACTGTTTTAAGCAGTGAACTGTTTTGAACAGTGAACTGTTTTTGGGTTAAAAGTGTTAAAGGGTTTAAAAAACAGGTTTGACAAATGCAAACCAGTTTTTATATTAGTGCTATTGTTGGTATGTGACCATTTTGTCCCCTTAGAATTAGAAGGTTCTTGCTAAATTTCTGGCAAAATGTACTTATTTACATATTCCTATTCCTGAATACCTAACTTTTGCTGAGTTTTATTCATTTTTTGAGCATTTTCTTTTCGTAATATCAAGCCTGAACTTGACTTTTTAAAGTGGATTTACTCAAAAGTTGTCAGAACGCAGATAGAACCTAATTCTAAGGGGATGATTTGTCAAGTGTGTTCAAAAATGTCTATGGGCAACCACAATTATAAAATCTTTTACAGTTCTATCGTTTCTTCATTTGAGATGTGGGGCTTACAACTTTATGTATATAATAATGCTCCAGTTTACTCCATTAGCAAAGGAAAACTGTAACAACTGGTCAGATACTTTATAACCTTACTGCAAGTTTTCAAATATTGCAAATGAAAAAGAAGGTATATTTGGTTGACGGATTTAACAAAGACCATTACTTCTATTATTGTTTGGTTAACCTTCCAGTCTGCCTTAAAGTTCAAAAGTGACTTGAATATATGTTTCTTCCTGTGATAGACATTGATGAGTGTGAAAGGAACCCACTGCTGTGTCGTGGAGGAGAGTGTGAGAACACAGAGGGCAGCTTCCAGTGCATCTGCCCTGAAGGACACGAGATCTCCCCAGATGGATCTGCCTGTCTGGGTCAGTTCATTCACATTCATAGATTCTCATGTGCCAGGACTGCACTATGTATCACAAATTCTGTATATATCACAAAACTGCTGCTAAACGTTATGGTCATAAGGGTTTGTTTTCTGAGTCTTTTACAATGATATTTAGGTGCTGGTTGCCCTAGCATATGTTTGGGCTGAGTCCATTTTGTAACATCACCCACAAGTTTAATCCAAGCCCATTTAGTGGTTTATAGTGAAATCTTCTGGTTTCTGCGGGAGCTTAGTTAAACTGTTTAAGGGCACGCTCTCTTCAGTGCCTCTAATGATGTCATTATAGTAAGGGGTGTCTGTAATACTAATAATTCTTTAATGTCAAATAGATTTGGAAAATGTGTGTCATTTTCAGTGTTTATACTTGCGTGACAAAATAAAAAGTTTGATCTTTTCACAGATATTAATGAATGTGAGTTGAGCGACAGGCTGTGCAGAAATGGACAGTGTGTGAACATGATTGGCCGATACCAGTGCACCTGTGACACCGGATACAAGTCTACAGAGAACAGACTGGAGTGTGTGGGTGAGTTTCACACACAGGTTTAATATGGCATTTATATCAACATTATATACACATTATTCTGATAAATCTCTCCTATGTTACAGATATTGATGAGTGCACCATTGAAAACGGTGGCTGTGAGACGTTCTGTACAAACTCAGAGGGAAGCTACGAGTGCAGCTGTCACAGTGGATATGCCCTGATGCCCGACCTCAGGAGCTGCACTGGTCAGTAGTGGTCCACCCTTATCTTTATATAACAAAAATTATAGATCTTTTATAACAAATGCAGTTCATATATACATATACTTACTATTTACTTAGAAACAGGTTTGATAAATGCACACCAGGTTTTAAATCTAGTATTATTTGGTTAACTGTTAATCTCATTTCGCATGTTACTGGTTCCTACCACACAACTGGGTTTATATTAGGCTATAATCCAAATTATTTAAAAAAATCATAAAATATTTCTCACACCACAACACTGTACGTACCTGCATATGGCAAATTTTTATTATGTATTTTTCAGCCATGAAGCCCGAACTGTATGAAGTTTTGTTTTCTACACCCATACCGCTCTCTATAACAAGCCAAAAGTATTGAGTAAAGACTACTTGTTGACAGAAAGCTTGTCACCCGAGCCATGTTCAAAGCCTGCAGAACAATGCTTAGATGAAGTTTACATTGGAAGACTGCACATTTGCCTGTTTACAGTGATGGCTGGTACTCACAGATGACCCTGCCTGCAGAGTGTTGAGTACTCTGATGGCACAAGTTTGGAGTTGCTTTTGGAGCATTTGATGTGGTTCTTGTTCCTGTAATTCGTAGAGACAGATATACAAACGCAGATCAAGGCAGCACTAAAGTTATTTGAGTCTTTTGTTGAGCGTGGTGTTGAGTTTATTATGTGTATTAGTATGTGTCGCCGGCTGTACAATCCTTAGTCTCAGATCAGCTAAAGTGATTTATAAAGAACCTTTGCATTGTGTTGGTACTATATACATGCCAGCAGAATGTACACAAAAATTACAATGGTTTGGAAAAATGGGTAAATAATGTCTAACTCTGAAAATGTATGTCAATATGCCAGGGTGAGCTGTAAAAAATGTTGTTTTGTCTGATGTTGCTAATTCACACAGTTGTTAATCTGATTGGATGTGTCATCTTTATGCCATTACACTTATACTTAATGTTGCACAGTTAGTACAACATCCCTCACAATGTCCCTCTCCATCCATGCCCCTGAATCCCCTTTATCTCCCTCCCTACGCTCGTTATCTCTCTGACTTTGATGATGTGATCCCTCTGCAGACATCGATGAGTGTGAGGAGAGTCCGGACATCTGCGACGGAGGCCAGTGCACCAACACTCCGGGAACATTCCAGTGTCTGTGTTTCGACGGCTTCATGTCATCTGAGGACATGAAAACCTGTCTCGGTAACACACACTATTTTACACTTTGTATACAAAATAAGGATGCAGATAGGGATGCCAGCGTGAAATATCAGTATCCCTACTACAAAACCATACAACAAAACCATAACTTCCACCAGAGTTTGACATTAACACTAGCCAACCTGCCAAAGGTGGGTAGTTTTTCCCAATACATAGCTCCCCACAGAAAATCACTGTTGTAATACAAAGGAAGAATGCAAGTAATATTGAATATTATTATGGCACTTACATGTTTAATCCCAATTGGGGTTGCATCAGTTTTGGATTTTTCCCAGTTCTATCCCTCCATTTTTTTCAAGACTTTGCCAATAGATGCATAGGCGATGTGAAGGAAGTTTCAATAATTCATTTAAATTGACTCATTCAAGGTAAAAAGTAACATGGAAGCTATTGTAACTGATCTTAATTACATAACAAATGACCAGCCATTAAGCATATGAGAATTGTATTGTATTGATTTATTGAATACTAACCTGGGTTGGCTAGTGAAAATCCTATGACTAGTAACTTTTAATGAATACTTGGCACAATGGCCAGTAAGCAAAATAGTTCATCTTGGGCCTTACCTCCCGCCTCTCTTCTCCACGCTTTATTACATCCAGCAGCTCCAAGGGAGATTGAGTCAAACAACATAATGGTGGTGTTAAAGGTTACCCAAGAAGTGAGTCATGAGAAAGAGGCCTACATGAGTCAGATCTGGATGTTTATGTGAGAAAACAAGCGTAATGTTGTTGTTGATTTATGGCACATCCACATCACAACACTGGGAGAGAAGAGAGAGGAATGCATGACATTTTGGAAGTCAGCTTTCACCAAAAACAAAAACATGACAACAGCAGTGTTCAGGCTTTTATAGCATTATTTCTGAAAAGTAAACACATTTCAGAACAATTACACAGTTTATTTCTGTTAAACGTTTTATACACGCATCAAAACTGTTTGGCAGGTTCAGTCGACAAAAAGACTTTTCTGTAGCTGTCATTTCATTATGGCACATAGATATGGTTTATAGAGTGTGAAAATGGTTAAGATTTGTGCATGTATTTAGACATAGAACATCTGCTGTTTATTCTTTTAGAGAAGTCACTCTATTGTTTCTGTGCAAAACCACTGAAAATGTTTGTATAACAAGGCCCAACGCACAGCTTCATATTTTTCATTGCCTTATACCCAGTTAGGGGTCGTGGGTGACTGAAGTCTATCCCAGCTACTATGGGCCATTGGCAGGGCACACCACAGACCATGGCCATTTAGTCAAGTCATGACACATAGGTATAGATACTTTTTTACTAGCAGCAATTAATGCTCTAGTTTTGTGTACTTCAAGCAGATATTTAGTTAATTTATTATGTCATAAGCAAATCATTACATCATTACACATTTCAATACTGATTATATGAGCAAACTTTGAAGACACTCTTTGTTACATCAGGAAACACACTGTACCACACATTGTATTCATCACATTAATGTGATGTTCTCTTTCTGCTGCATGCAGATGTGGATGAGTGCGAGCTGAACCCCAACATCTGTCTGAGCGGCAACTGTGAGAACACTAAAGGCTCCTTCATCTGTCACTGTGACATGGGCTATTCTGTCCGCAAGGGATCCACCGGCTGCACAGGTAAAAACAGCACAACCAACCAGTAAGTTCATTGTAACCATATTTACCTGATTACAAGCATGGGATTGTCGATGTTTCTCATGAGGTGTGCAGTTCACGTTTGTTAATCCTTAAAGAAATAAAACAATTGAGCACAGGGTTCAAAGGTCAAACACATTCTAATTTCCTGTTTACAAAATACAACTGCAATGCTAACTAACGTGCTAACTACACAAGCTCTTTCATCATTATTTTATTTTGTTTTTAGCTTTTTTTCTGAGATTAGGGGAGAATATAAGATACTATAACAGGCTAGCTATCAGTTTAGAAATGTAAAAAAAAATAGCCTAATTTTAGAAATCACCACAGTTTTGTTTTGGAAAAAGAATATTAGAACGTGTGGCATCTCCTGAACGTTGTCTATTGTACGCCATATTGACTCATTAAGTCATAAGTCATATGGTCATCCAATGGTTACTCTCTGTTCTTCCCAAATCAAGAGATGTTCCAAGTTGTTCATTAGGTGGGTGTATTATACATTTACTTGAGTCACTTTTTAAATAAATTGTACTTCTCTTCTAAGAGTAGTTTTACTGCACAATACGTTTTACTTTTACTTGAGTAATAATATTTTGAAGTAACTGTACTCTTACATCAGTAACATTTTGGAACTCTAGAAAGAGTAAGAGTACTTTTACCCATCTCTTATGTAAAAATAGCTTTATGTTGTGAAAAAATGTGATGGCGGTTTGTACTGCTGTACATGTACTGCTCTGTAGGTAAGCTCTCTAGAGTCAGACCTACGGAACTACGGACAGAATCAACGCAGATGATGGCTATATATGTATATATAGCTATATATAGATAGTATAATAAATGAGCCTTTACATGAGTAAAACTCTACCTAACTCTGATTATAGCATGGATTTTTTTGGAGTGTCTGTTTCTTAACTACATCAAGTCTCTAAAATAATATATATAGTTTAACCAGCTTTTTGTAGTGTTTAATCTAGTTGCCTCTGATATCTTTATAGTTTTGTGAACAGCTGAGCTACTTAGACCTGATATCCCACACTGTCCACTGTCACACCTTATTACATTCTGCAGACAACCCTCTAAATTAATATGAATGCAATCTAGAAAGGTCTGTAGACATCTGACAGGCCCTAATTCTAATTCAACAATGGCTTTAGTCCCATGAGCACTTACACCCTTCATTGCAATTTCAACAAGTGCACATGTTGAGGAAAACCCAAGGGCGTAGTGCAAGTCTGACAGACCCTGGTATGGTTTCAAGAGCTGCAAAGTTTGTTTACAATTGCTATGGTTACAATACATATTAGGTTAGCATTTTAGATCATAGTGCTTGTACACTGTTTAATGTCATCAAAGCTTTCCATAAATGTAGATATACTTTTTGGAATGTTCAGTGATGTTTTTCAGTCTTTTAGTAAATCACAACTAAGGTCTTACTTTACATAAGGTCTTAACTTACATCTTGATGAATAAATATAATACACATAAAATAATACTACATTTGTTTATTTTTATCATAATATCATGCAGCCAATCTCAGCATATTTAATTCGCTTTTTAAGTATCTAAAATATGTTGGCTTTACATGGCACTGAACTGTTTAAAGCTGGACTGTTTCCAGATATGACCCAGAAAATAACTTTGTGATAACAAAATAAAATAAAAGTAATAGATATACTTCTAGGGGATTAAACAGATACATTGATGTCATTGATTGAACTCTTTTGTGAAGCGCATTAACAAAGTGGTTGAAAAGAATGAAAGTAAACAGTTCTCAGAAGCTGTTGTAGAATTAGTCACCATTTCTCCAGAACTTCTTCAAAGCCTGATGAGAAGCACACTTATGAACACACACTCTGACCAAAACAGCATCAGGAGCCATGAGATCACTGTATATTCTGTCAGCTGAATGCATCACGTTGCACTATTGTTTGTCCTTTGGTTACTCTTTGATTAAGGTCAGCTAAACATGACGTGATGGTTGGACACTCTTCGCAGTACGTCATCACCTGAATCGGCCAAAAAATACAGAGTTCACCTCACCGAGAGAAATGTGTGCAAATGAAGAGCCTTGTCTAGTCAAGTCTGATTTACAGTATAAGGCCACATACTTTTTACCTCAGAATCTATTTGCCGTTCCAAGTGCTGTTTTATTGGAGTCAAATTTAATCTGGACTAACCCAGATCTAAACCAGGACTAAACCAGGATTAAAATAAGTCTAAACCAGGAGAAAACAAGGACTAAATCAGGCCCTAAACCAAAAACTAAAACAAGGTCAAAACCAGTTTTTAATCCAGATCCAAGACATTACCAGACCAGGACTAAACCAATGTACAATGTAAAATTCAATGTACATTCAATCCAGTGTTTATCATAACACCTAATACTATTTATTTTCTATTTTTTATTAATATGAACACTGGCATTGTTACAGTAAAAATGACAGAGAGTTCAGTTTAGGATCTCTTCTCAATCCTGAGACGAGTGAATGTCTACACGTCCACCGATTTGAGCCCTACTAATGTTGCAGACACCCACTCATGCTCATTCAAATCCCATTAAACTTTACATACAGTATATTCCTTGTTGTGAGAGATGCCCAGGCCTGCACTTAAACAGCCAGATCTGATTCACAGCTTTGGTATTCGAGCTCCAAATACCAAGGAATCAAGACACTAATTCCTCTCAGGCAGGCGGGCAGGATGTGTTGTTATGAGCGAGGGAACAAAACCTGCTACTCTTTTGGGAAAGGCCTCACTTCCAGTATATTAGAAATGTACAAATATCAATGGGAAGGGGCTCTATGTGATCATGTTGGTATGTATGTGCTACATCTTGTATTTGTTATAGTGGGACTCTCAGTGTAAATCTAATCCAGCTGTTCATGAAGCCTGCAATAATCTGTGAAATCCATAAATATGTCATTTCAGAGTCTTATGTTTATGTGTTACAAATATATGTGGAGGTAGCCCTAAAGGTTTTTTGGGAAGGTCAAGGAGGTTGTAATTGCCGGATAAATCTTATATATTTTGACTTTATAGGACAAATGGGAGGATTTTGTTGTGTTTATTGACAGTCAATGACAACAACCTTCTGAGTTTACATATATCCCTTATGGCATGGTGTCAAAATGAGTCTTTAGTTTTACCTATTTAGTATTTAAGCTGAGTGCTGAACATACTATCTTCAAATGAGGTGCCTCTTTGGCTTACATATGACATGGCTTATAACAGGCTTATTCTTTATGCTCAAAATACTGTTTGATCATAGTATGAAAGTGGTGGAAGAAGTACTCAAAATCTTTACTCACATAAAATGATTTTTAGAATAAATGATAAATGACTTGAGTAAAAGTACTTCAACTGCTAATAATACTACCATTATGGCTACTGTTATTAAAGCTACCTCTGTTACAAGGTTTACTTTATAGTTATGCCTACTTAGACAGGCCCCAGTTTTTGCATTTTGTGCCAGTGACCTTCCATAGACTTCTGAAAAACAGCCGTCTCTCCCGTTGAGCACATGTAAATAAATGTGTGGCATGTCTTTTTATCTGCCCCACATTAGAAGGGCTGGGTCAGACCATCTCTTTGACACCAGCTGTAACCGCTGACACACTTCTTGCATGCATGTCTGTTGTGTGCTCTTTATGTTTGTGTTTTAATCAAAGGACTTTGGGAATGATCTCAGATGTGGGCTATAATCCACACGTTCGTTTGCTCACAGCCTCATATTAAGCTCGTCATCAAATGTAACATAAATACACTGTAGGCTCTTAAGGAAGGCCATAAACCAACAACTTGCATCTCTAATTCACTTCAAATCACTAGCTTCACACAGACAGGAGGAGTGTCCCATCATTGGTTATAAATCATGCACTAACTCTCCTGGGTTTGGTTCCTGGGTTCAGCAAGACTTTTTGTGTGGTGTTTGCATGTTCTTCATGCGTCTGTGTAGGTTTTCTCCAAGTACTCCATTTTGCCCTACCACTAAAAACACGTACAATAGGGTCCCAAATAACTAGCTATAGGCCATAAAAGGTAAATTCCTTACAACGGTCAAACCTGCAACATCCTTTCTGGGAGAGTGTATATATATGTGTGTGTGTGTGTATATATATATATATATATATAGATAGGATATATTTTCTTACTAAAAAAAACCTGCATTCAATTCTGTTTTTAGTTTATTCGATTCATAAAAAATACCTGAAATGTTACTTTACTGGTTACCTCTGCTTAACATTTTTATTTGGAAAAAAGTCCAGTGGTATACAGTAGATCATTAGTCCTAATGACTTGCATTAAAATACATTGAAATTACTTCATTATTTCTTTATTACCACATATTATTTTGTTGTAAAGTGCAGTGCTACAGTTTACTGTAACAAGGGCACTTTTACATACATAATGTAAAGTATTGCCCATGGTTAAAATATTGCTCAATGTTTTGCAATGCCATTTAGACTTAATTTAGAACGTTTTTTCATGTTTGAAACCAGACATATGAACTCCTACCACAGACTGTAGTTTGAAATCTCTCCATTTATTTCATTGGCAGATTGAAGTTCTAATGGACTTGCCATAATGCAGTGCTTATTTGAAGACTTTAAATTTGAGAAAGATAACATTTCCAACATCAACAACGGTGATGGTGGGAAACTAAACTTGAGCGGGGTTTTACAAAAGCTAAAAGAGGTGCATGGTCTGTGGGTTGTGGGGAAAATACCCAGAAATATCCTTGAGATGCTGCTGTAGACAGAACAAGGCCTTTGCGTTGGCCCATAGTTTTCTTCACAAATCCATATGCTAGGATCATCATTTCAGCACTACAGAAAGGCTGTTAATACCAGCAAATGTGGCACGGTCATGTCTTGGTGTTGTGGTGAAGTTGTCATTATAGTTTTTAAATGAAGCCAGTGTCCACATATCCAATATAAAATGGCTGACCTGAATCAATAGACCATCAAATGATCATCTGGTTTTCTTCACACAGCGTCTTGTTTGTTCATTCTTTGACAGATGTTAACGAGTGTGAGATCGGAGCCCATAACTGTGACAGACACGCGGCCTGCACCAACACGGCCGGCAGCTTCAAGTGCAACTGTGCACCAGGGTGGATCGGCAATGGACTCAAGTGTTCAGGTAAATTCATTTACCAGTGTTTACACATTTTACAAAAAAGAACTTTCAATATTTGTTCCCACAGAGACAAAAGTTCTAATGAGCTTGATTAAGGTTTTGTAGACTGACCTGAAAGCTCAAGGGTTAGGATAAAAAGCAGAAGAACAGCTTTTAACCAATCCCTCAGATTAGACTAGAGCCACCAGACTAGAGCCACCAGACAAGAGCCACCAGACTAGAGCCACCAGACAAGAGCCACCAGACT
>JAVQKC010008022.1:0-15968 GCA_036025475.1 Philypnodon macrostomus
CATATGCACATTCAACATAGGGTCAAAAAATGCAATGAAATGCTTTGGATCGGAAGAACCGTTAGACTCGCTAAGATACTCATGAAGTACTAGTAACATGCAATAATAGTACATGGTAAGAAAGTGTGCAAAAAAGAGATAAGTAACAATATAATAAACATATAATAAAAAGTACAATAATAAAAAGAAAAAGAAAAAAGGAGACCGTGCTATTAGATTTAATTTCTTCAACCCAGGTCAACTTTGCCTTATCCAGATGTAGGGCTTAAAAGCATTTAGCAGCATCTGCAGTAAAGAGACCAAAATCTCCGCTCCGCTCACAAGGTTAAGTGTTTTATGTTTTGCACGGCTCAGCTGTTTCAGAGACACAAAGTCATCCTGTGGCTTTGTGCAGCTGCTAACCCTGTGTTCAAGGTCACCGTGCTAAACTGGACAAAGCGACTGTGTCTTCTCGATTGGGGGCGACTTGTTGCATCGCGGGGTGCGTGTCTCCTGGGGTTAGCTTCGTGACACAGAGAATGGATCCCAGCACTGTCTTTCTTCCAGAGATACAGAGCAACATGCTTTTGCTATTGATTTATTGGTAATCTACAACATTGATCAGAACGACAAGTGAGCACAAATTAGCACACTGTAAAAGGTAATGGCATTATAGAAAGAAGACCAACGTGAAAAGAAACGAACTGAATCGATGTAGGTTCTCAGGGTGTATCCATTAGAGTTACAACTCAGAAGGCAACTCAGGACATTGCTTGAGGTCAGGCAAATGGTCTGACCACTAGCCACAGGCTTCAAATAAAAATACATTTTCTTACATGCACATACACTCTCTGGCCACTTGATTAGGAAACCCTGTATTTATGTATTTATTTATTTAACTAACAAGGACAATGCACAGAAAACATTCATCTCTAACGAGAAGAGATGCTCTGCACCAGATTTAGCTAATAGCTATTTTCCATCCTGAGGCAGGTCAAACCATTTACCCCCAAAGCATCCACAATTACAGTCATTCAGTCATTCTTAAAAGACTTCATTTATACAATAGAACTATCCCCATCACACAAAGACCACATCAAATTCATCCAATATTCTATACACACTGACCAGAATATAGATTAAGCTTGCCACTGCATTCACTCACACAAAACATTAAAAAGCTGCTTAATGTTGACAAGCCAAATCAGACCATTTTCTGGCATTAGCAAAGGATTTTCAACCACAAAAATGCTGCTCACTAGATATTTCCCCTTTGTCAGAATATAAACCCTAGATATGGCTGCAAAAATCTAGGTAGTTCAGCAGTCTATCATGTAAAAGGTCATTTAAATCAGTGGTTCTCAAACACTGGGTTGGGACCCAAAAGTATTCAGTTCATGATTATTATTTTGTATATGTCCATAAGCCTCACCAAAACAACAAATTGAAATTGAAAAATGTCACTAAATGAGTTTAAAAAGTTATAATAATAGCACCAAACCAAACTAATGCATTTTAGTTGCCATGCTTGTTTAGCCAATAGCCATTTGCGAGAGTTTAACTTAAGTATCTAATAAAGTGGCCAGCCGGTATATCTTTCTGTCTAGCATTGGTCCATTTTGTCAAGCCATGGGCATTGCTGGAGGCCAGGCAATTGTCATAGCAGCCACAAGCTGAAGGAAAAATATTGCTCGAAATAAATTTCAATTATTTGTGAGCGCAGTAGGAGAGCTTGAGGATGAACTGACACCTCATATGCCCTACTTTTCAGCCGAACAGTTTGAAGCTCTGTCAAAACTGGGATGACACTGATGCAACAGTGAAGCAGCTTTGGTCACCATTGACTGTGTTTTATTAATATACTCCAGACTGATATATATTTCTATGTTAGCTTCAATGATGGCCCAGTGTCTTGAGTTACTTTAAAACTTACATTATAACTCCTTCAATTACATTTTTAATGCAATCTGTCAATCTTACTGCTTTATGCTCGGAAATGAAACGAAATGAAATGTGACAATTTAAGGAATGTCTATAAAATATTTTCTAGCACATGGCAGAAATTATTGAAGAAAAATAAATTGCCTATTCTGTTTTATATTTTGGATATGTACCTTGATGTGGATGAAAACTGTCGACTGATAAGATCCCACAAGTATAACCAATAAAGTATTATGTCAAAATGTAAAAGTAGTAAAAGGACTTTTAATGTGGCATAAAAATCAGATCCTATTTAACTGATAGAAGTCAACAATATGTTAAGTTCACTGAAACTGATTTCAATTTTACACTCCTTACTGTCAGAACACAAACCTCTGAATGGGTATTAATTTCTATTTTAAATATATAACTTAGTTGAGTTTAGTTAGTTTGTTTTATTTTCTTTAACCTTTATTTAGCCAGGTAAGTCAATTGAGAACACTCATTTACAACAACGATAATAAACTTACATAAACAAATATATCATTAAATCATAATTGCCCTATTGACTGTGCTTCTTCATTTGTAGTAATTCTGTCTTTACAAGTGTATTCTTCAACACAAATAAAGAGCATTGTTTTGATGTGATGTGACATTTTATAACTGCATTTCACAGTTTTTGACGGAAGCACTAAGCTGTCGTAAGTGTAGTGCCTTGTCATGTCAAAAAATGTTCAAATATATAGTCCTCAGATTAAACTTAGCATTTCTTGCCGCTCTTTGATGAAAAAGTAGCGTAGTCATTTTTCAGCTTGCACTTCCCTGCCTCCCACATATCCCATTTTATGTGTCTGAATGCACTGTCAAAAGAGTCTGCAGTGAAGGTGCTTTTTTATCTTTCCTTGAGCCGTTTGTTGAAAGCCTTTTGAACTTTAGCACTGGACACTGGTGGTTCTTATTGAATTTAGCTGTCTCCACCGCTCCCCACTCCAACGAGACACCGATCTGACCTTACAACCCGACAGACACTTGAGCCGGGGTCATTTAATTAAGGTATACCTCGATCTGCTGTTGCCATTCTCAACAAACAACAACGACTTCATCTTGCTTGTGTTTCTGCCACAACTGAAAATACATAATTATGAAGCTTTTTACAATACAAATACATATTCATCCCTGCTCCAGATTGTTTACCTCTCTGCGTAAGGGCCATTTGTGTTATGTATGATAGTGACTGTAATTAAACTAGAAGGATGTGGAGAGAACAGATATAGATCAAGGTGTTGGCTATTGCAAATGAACATACAACCCTTTATATATTATATCTAAAGGCTGTGCAGATATAATACCAAACATGAGTACATGATAGAGCTGCTTGATTACGGAAAAATGTATTTGGTCATAATTTTATTTATTTAATTTAAAAATTAAATTAATCAAACGTGTCTACATGGCAACACAAAACTTGAATGAAAAGGAGCAGAGAGAAGAATATATCTTAATACTAATAATAATAATAATAATAATAATAATAATAATAATAATAATAATAATAATAATAATAATAATAATATATCTTCTTATTGAAATCACGGGTGAATAAATTATTATTTAATTAGATTTGTCAGTCAGTTTGAACTAAATACTGTTTTGGCACAAATTTTAAATGCCTTTTTAACATTAGCTCTAGTCATGACCTTTATTCAAAATGTGATATTTTGCTTAATTCAGTTAGTGTAGGCCTAATTCATATTTTGCTTTTTGTAATTGTGAAGAGCCATAATGAAATTATTTTAATTGCACTGCCCCATCACATATATTACTGAGCAGATCATTGTGTGGGCTTGACACGTCTAAATGCAATGCTCTAAAAATGTGATGCAACCTACAGATAACCACTAATTCATGAGAACAAATATGGCATCAGAACAGGTATGTTTCAAAGTAATATGGCATTGATCAACTTAATTGCATGGTTAACCTGACGAGTGACAGGTATAACCTAGAAGGAGGATGGTTCCATGTCATATAAAGGCTCATGCGCAGTGTCCTATGGAGGATGGGATGATGTTATGTAAATAGGTATTTGATTGTGATGCAAATGCTAACATATGATTGAAAAGCAAGGATAACTCTGGCCTTGAAAGAACTTGAGGATTTTACCTTCATTTGACCGCGGTGGTAAAGAATCTCCTTTACTTTACAATGCAAAAAACAAAACAATGTGAATGATTTATTGATCCACTGTAGATAGAACTGGAACAGTACTGACTTACCTTTTCTTACTTACCCTGGGCTTTTAATCAAAACCATCCAACACTCAGATATTCACATCGATAGCTTCTAGTTCAGGGGCAAATGCATTCTCCAATGAGTCACAAAACAATGTTCAAACTAAGAATTTCTAAGCCAATTCCTGATGATTGATAAAACTTTAAATCTGACCATAACATTTTAAGGTTTTTGTTTTGCTAACCACCACAACATTGTCCAATAAAACCCTTGATAATCCACCAATTAGTGACTGTAGAAACACCATCACTGGTGAATTTAAGTGTGTATCTCATCATTTATTGCAAGCCACTTTTAATCTTGTGATGCACTTGACAGCAGCCCACTTGATAAGCATTGTTTCCGGCCTGTAAGCATGGTTTACTGCGGCACATATCCAGAAAAACAGACAATATGTGAATAGCCAGCTGTCATCTCCCTAACATGGTGGCACGCTCACTTTTCATCTTCCCAGTAAAATGCATGTGGAGCTGGCGACAGGTGTTGACATTTTTCACAGGTAAATGCATTTAAGCGTGTGTGTAATTAAAATCATTAACTTTTGCTTCGTTTCACTTGACTGCCCACTAACAAGGCCGCTGTAGTAGCTTGGGCACAGAGCCTTTATGTAGCCTATGTACAGAATGTGACCGGCGGTCAGACTGAGCTGGTGTGGGAACCAGCTGTTTCACCCTCAGGGTAATTTCAGTATTAATCAATGAGACAGTATCTAAAACTGTCTAAATGGGTTCTGTCTTGACTTGAGAAGAGGAGAAGTTTGAAACACAAGAATCTGGAAATTCTGTCAGGGTTTAATATTGTGTATACGTTTCGTGTGGGGTTGATCGGGTGGTGGCGCAGACGTTTGGTGTTGTGGGTGTGTATGTGGTCTGACCTATCGTGTCATGTCTATGTTTGTCCACGCCTGCGTTGGTTCCCACCCTGAGTGATTGGTAATCTGTATCTGATGTGTACCGGTGTTGGTAATCACCCTGGTGTATTTAGTCCTGGTCTTCCCCTGTCTCGTTGCGAGTACGTAACAATTTCCCTGTTTGGTGTGAACCTGTCCCTGTCTATCCGTAGCTACCTGGATCGGTGTTGCAGGCTAGTACGGTTCTGTCTATATGTCTGTTCCCGTGTGGCCTGGGAGCTCTGTTGATGCAGTTGAGTCTGCGGTAAGAGCTCGGCCAGTAGTCAAGAGTATTGGATGATACCTTGATCTGTGAAAACCCTGTGTGATGTGTGTACCTGGAAACCTGAACCCCTGTATGCGAGATATGTGGAGAGCACAATAAATTGGTGAAGTAGATCCCTAGCGATCCCTGAGCGGTTGAGTCCTACCCACACACACCTCCGTAACACATTCAGCCATTGTCATTGATAATTGGGTTTAGTATCCATACATTCTGGGATGTTCTGGTGGGCCATATTAAAAGATAAAGACTCTGGTCAGTTATATTTAAAAAGATATTACTGTCAATTAACATATCAGGTGAAACTGAAACTTTAGGTTCTCAGATAAGCTCATTAGCATTGTAAACAACATGATGACCCCCCCCAAAAAACACTTCCTTATTTGACTATGTCATGTGTTTCTGATAAAACTTCAATCATGGAGGCCTTTTTCAGCTGACCCATATTTTGTTTGTTTGTATGGGCACCAGCTGTTTCACACTCAAGATAATTTCAGTGAGACAGAATCTAAAACTGTCTAAATGGGTTCTGTCATTGACTTAAGAAGAGGAGAAGTGTAGTCCGTAAAATAAAACATAAAGAGAGTTATGTCACATATGGGGCACTTACAAACAGATATGCTCAATCAGTTTTCAGTGTCAGTGTACAGTAGCTAAGATGCAGTGTATTAGATTCAGATACCCAGCAGACCTATGCCATTCTTCAAGTTAATATATTTAACAGTTAACAGGTTCGGGAGCAGGACCACACCTCAACTCTGCAAACACCTTCACGTCTGAACCACACCTCCAAGCTACCCACAAGCTCTTATACCCACCAAAACCATCACACACTGTTTGTCTCCGTTCTCTCGACCCACCCCCCCTCTCTGTCTCATGTTCTGTCTTCCAGCTTGGTCCTTGCTGGTGAATGTGATAATAATGAATGTTTTTTTTTTTTCATCTATGAAAAATTAATTCTAATAAAACACCATTCGCTGCACCTTCTAAGAAAAGGTGAAATATAAATTTTGCATTTGAAGGTCTGATATAGTTGGTATGTTTGAGTTGTCTGAAATACTGTTAAATACTGTTCAGTTTGGTCCTTAATGTAAATGAGGGCTCTCCATGTAAAGCTTTGAATTACATATCTTCCCATAATAGAAGAACAATTGGGTCATAGCGTTTTGCCTCTTTGTGGACGGCTATCTCATTGGGTCGAACACTACAAGCTCTGTGTGTTCTCTAGCTGAACATGCACCAGTTAATCAGCCGGTTCACAGGTCCATATTGGTCCTTTCAAAGACCATTTCCATATCACTGATTTGCTCAAATTAGAGTTGACAGGGAGTTGCAACATATGGGGCTGAATCTAAATGGCTTCAACTGCACATGTAAAAGAAATACTTCAAAATCATTTTTACCAAATACAGAAGAATGCAATGGTTTTACTTGATGCGATGGATAATTGAAGGGAAGCTACCCCTCTCTTGGCAAAATCACAGCCTTGAATGATAATGACAATACCAACTGTGGTTCTTGCAAGTCTTGGGTCCATAGAGGAAAAGGGTGTTCAAACCAGCATTAAAACTCCCCCCTTTAAGTAGTAATAATGAACTAAACAAAATCAGTAGTAAATAAATAAAAAACTATCAATGTATACATTTAAATTGCATACAAATTATGTCTCAAGTTCTGCTCTTACAGTTTCAACAGAGAAGCCCCGTACAGTATATTTCACTACGTATTGATGTCTTTGAATAAAGCTTTTTAAGAATCGCCGACAAGACCCTACAATTATGCAAATCCAAGTGTCAAGTGTAATTAAGGCTCCTTTAAGCCAGCAGCAAATTAACTATAAAAAGACTGACAGGAATTAATTAATTGGTAAGATATGGTACATAACACATAGTACTTCCAATTGAAATACTCTCTCTGACTTGTTGACAATTAGATAATTAATTTGTGACTATGCATTAGGGTTGGCAATGGCATATAGACTTACAGTACATATAGAAAATTGAAGAGAGAAAGACCTTCAGCATTAAACAAGTGCAAACAGTAGCAACTAAAAAGTGATATTGAAGTATCAAACCAGGACATTAAATCTGAAAAACCCTAGCTAACCCTAATTATACTGTATATAATACAGTATAATATAAGTGTTAAAAGAATAATAGCCATAGATGTAGGAATCTCCATTGAAGGCTATGTCATTGAGGCCACAAGTTACGCTAGCTGAACATGTAGCTGTTAGCGTTGCTAAGCTAAATACGGATACTGTAAACAAGTATAAATCAAGAGTATTGTAAAAATAGCTTCACAGATAGAGTAGGTCTCACTGTTTTATTTTCTGTCTTTCATTTTTAGACTACAGCTTTTTCCACACACACAAAACACTGAGGTTAGATTCTAGACTTGTGTGGCAGATTGTACAATCATCTTTTTTATGGAAAACAATCAAAAACAGGAAGCAACAAAAATAGAGCCCAGAGATAGAGCTTTATCTAACAATACCAATGGAAGTGTGTATACAGCTATATAAATGGTAATTCAAAATTGATGGGTCTGACGGCTTCAGCCAAAATGTGCCACAGAGGTTTGGATTTTTTGTGTGTGTTGAAAATGTAACTATATTCAAGCTATTTCATCAGGGATTGAGTTTCGTTTCATTGAGACCAGTTAAGATCAACAAGACCTTTTGCATCATTCACAAATACATTCAATTCAATATAATTTTCACAGTCTGATCTCTTCAGTTGCTAACTTCTGACTTCATAACGTTATAATACATCACTGTGGACTTGAAATACTCTTGTCACACTGAAGTTGTTCATACCTTGTCCCTACCCAAAAAAAATTAATGTACTTATGAGGTTTTGAAATGAAAGCTACATGAATGCACGGACACATACGGCACTATTAAGTCCAGGGTTTGTGTACAAAGAAAATAGAGCATATTTTTAGTTTTTCAGATTACTTTTTATCTCACAACTGGCCTCCTTTCTGAGCTGGTGCAATATAAATCTAATATTGTGATAAACATTATTATGAATCGCTATCTGTGCTCTACCTCTAGCCCCGTAAATCCTCTCCGAAAATAAATAACATTGTGTAGTCCGCCACAGATCACTCTCTTTTGTAATTGGTCTTTCGTATTTTGATAATTCATCTATAAATATTTGATACTTTCATTTCATACTGCGGTGATTCAAGCAAGTTGAGGCGAAAACTATCAAGCAACACACTGAATGTCTGAATTATAAAGAGCAGAGGGCTAAAATAAAAATGTATTACTGGTCCGTGGGCCAAATGCAAAAATATTTGGCCTTATTGAAATGAAATGTCAATGCTTCTAGAATTAAACCACTTTTGTTTATTACCAAAGTATTTCACTCTTTCCTTATGAATATTTTATTGTAATAATATGTAATAAAATGTAAGTCAACCTTCCCATTCATGTGGACTAAGATTGTTGTCTAACCATTATAAAAACTGAATAAAAATGTTGTTGACCCATATCCAGTCAAATTTCCAGTCAAGTTTTTATATTTTACAAATCGAGTCAAATCTAATAATTCAATGTAGCCAACCCTTGGGCCAACTCTGAGCTGAACAGAGCATCTGGACATTCAGCCCATGTCATTGATAATTGGGCTTAGTATCCATAAATTCTGGGATGTCCTGGAGGTCAAAATCAAAAGACATTAGCATTGTAAACAACATGGCGACCCCAAATGTCATGTGATTTTTTTTTTGCAGTATTTTGGTCATAATAATACTTTCAGTTTAATGATTTTCTTTCTTGTATTGTCCTTTTTTTGGGGGGTGACCCACTTGTGGGTCCTGACCCAGTGTTTAAGAAGCACTAATAAAATCTGTCTTGTCTTTTTTTTTTTTTTTGCAAATATTTTTAACAGGAGCTGTTTGTTGTATATAAGTCACTGCACAATTATTTTGTTGATTTTAAGTACATTTTTATGTGAAGCCTCTCAGCACAGGCACTAAAGACACTGACTGACAATAACAAAATCAAAATTTCAATTTCAGAGCGGATAATTGCACCTCGTTGTTGGCTGTGGCTCTTCATGACGACGGTGATGGTGACACATGGTTCATCAGAGCAGCAGTCGAATTGAAAGACTGCTTTTGGGTTGACAGTGGAGTGAGTGGATAATATATTGGTCACAGGCAGCAAACTGGAACAAATGGGAATTGGGTGAGATGAGCGATTTATACTGGCAATACACTATAGGGGGAGGAAATTACCCAGATTTGAATATTTTTGTTTATTCTATTATTTTATTTATCATTTTAGTCGAACATATATTTCTCTATTGCTATTTTTATTACATTTTGATTACATGTAAAAAAAAAGCCTTCTGTACTTTAAGCTATTTTGAGTAGGATAACAAAATCATTCTTTACAGACCAAATATGGAGACATAAAGCCGTGACAAAGTGAGACATTTTATGTTTTAGCCTCAGATGTCACTTTCTCGGAGTACATTTCTATTCTGATTTTACCTATACCTATTCATATAGAGCAAAAATATTAATTCACGACTGTAAATAAAATGTTTGTGGTGGCATGTGTCAAAATGCAAAACACACTCAATTTGTGGGACGCTGGATTTAAAATAAAAATGCTTTAGCATCAACTCACTCTATATATTTTCCCACTGTGGAAGCAATAGTTTTTATATGTCATAAAATAAAGGGGAACTGGGAACTTTCTATATTTGTTTTTTTAAAATTGAATAGCACTTGATAAAATTTTATTAAAATCCTCCTATATATAAAACCATGAAGGGTTAAACCTAGTTTACGTCCTCAGCTGTCTACGTAATCACATGAGAGGAAAGATGGTCACTTACACTTGTCTTGTTCAACTGTGCACACATCAGAAATATGGGGTATGAGTCTGACAACACAGTGACATATACACATGGTTGGGTTAAGCTATAGTTGCCACACATTCTGTTGGTTAGACCATGAACCTAATAAAGAGGCACAAACGTGGTCTTCTGCTCCTGTAGCCTACACTCTTTTTTGAGTTATAGTCCCCAATGCTTACTGGTTATTTTCTCTGTAAAATTCGAATTGTGTGTAAAATCCCAGCAATTTGGCACCAACAACCATTCAAATAGATGCATTTGCCTTAACAATCAACAACAACAGGTGTACCTAATAAAGTGGCCGGCAAGTTAGGCTTAAAAATGGACTATTGATGTCTGTAACTCTATTTACTATTTACTAAATTGCCTTTTTCCGCTTGACTGTTTCTATTAATTTCTTCAACACATTGCCAGAACTGTGCACCTCTGTCCATCACCGGCTCAACCACAAACCTCATTAAAAGTTGACATTTGAGAAAACTGACTCTAGGGCACTTCTACCTTAGTTACATCCAATTTAAAACTAATGCAATTATTTGGCATTTATTTGTTAATCTTTCAAATCTGATATGCCATTTACTGTTTGTTTGAGTGCATGTCTCTGTGTCAGCACGGTGACTAACTGCCTATTGTCAAGGATATATAAAGCCCATATAGTTGTGATTTTGACAGGATGAATGTGTGAGTGAATGGTTGAATGTTTTTATGTCTATACTGATTATGACTATACTGTTGCCAATAGGGATAGGGCTGGGATATTCTGTGTTTTGTGTCAGCTATGTGACTAACTGACCATTGTCCAGGATGTACCCTACCTAAGGCCCATAGTTGCCCTAATATTTTGCGAATGAAGGCAAGAGTCAGTTGTTGTCTATCTGGATGTTCTGTGGGTCATCAACTCTAATACATTGAAATCTCGTGAATTTGTTAAGCCTGATCTGGACACCATTGTTAGTCGTGATGTAACGCAGTGTATTACATTGTACTTAATGAGGTAAACACAATGTAGTTAAGGGCTGTATACAATTAAGTGTGACCAGAGGTTGAAAATGTCCTATAATGAGCATGCTTTTTGGTCTCTGATTCTTCCGGGCCATGACAGTGACAGTCACTAATGAAAAGGGCAGTCCATTGATGGAAATAGAGAATCTGCAGATAAGTGAGAAGTGCATCAACAATTATTGTAAGTTTTGTTTTTTACATTTCCTTCAGGCATGTTTACATTTCTTTTCAAGCCGGTATCTTGTGATTGCACCGGATTCTACATCTGATAGACTTGGCACTGAATGGCTTCTCATCTGAAAAGTAAAAATAGTAAATAACTCAAACACTTTATAATAACAACACACTATTTAAATATATAATTTGATGAATACACACTTTATGGATAATTAACACAGACGTGCATTGATTTAGTGAATGCAGCCCTGGTTATTAACTGTCCATTGTCCAGTATATACCCGCCTTAGATCCATAGATGCCGTCATGGGCTCTAGCCACCTGCTAACAAGAAGGAGTTAAAAATAATTGTGTGAAATAACCATCATCCACTGTAATTGCAACATATCGTGAAGCTATTAATGTAATACTTATGTGACAATGTGAAAAGGCCTCTGAAATTCATTATTATTATGGCCGGCTAATGTGACCTAAATGTGAAATGTAACATGAGCTGGTTACGGCCCAGTGCTCACACATTCAATCAAAGTACAGCCTCTTTATATACCTCATACTGTTCACTCTAGTGAATGAACACATGTTAAACACTGACCCTACCCTGCCTAAGGCCCAAAGTTGTTGGTGTAAGCGTGAGTCACCTGCTAACAAGAATAATCAGATGAAGATTGTTCTGATTGAATCTCCTATAATTACTACATTAGGTGTAAAAGGACTACATCAGTTTAAATCAGAGAGTCACCATCACATAATCCCAAACATTAAAAACACTAAAAACTCTCATATATCTGAAGTGACTGATATTATGCATTGTATTTATATTTTGAATTTTTCCACTGTGTATTTTTGTGACTGTTGTTTTTAGGATGCCAAGTGAAAAATAGTGCAGAGAAAAAATGATCAAGACGAGACCTCTGAAATTCAAAATTGCCGATAGTATAGCCGCCTAATGTGACTTAAATGTGAAAAGTAACATGAGCTGGTTACGGCCCAGTGCTCACACATTCAATCACTTCAAGTACAGTCTTTACCCACAAGCCTCTTTATAAAACTGCATACTGTTCGCTCTAGTGAATAAACACATGTTAAACACTGATAGCCTGGGCCTAAATCTGCTTCACTCCACGCCTCAGTGAATGAAAAAAAAAACAAATTTCACATGCAGCAGACTCACACTATATCAAACAGACAACACTTCAGGCCTGGCAAAACATTTTCATTTTACACCGAAAAACTTCGGTCCTGCTTCTGCCTTGTGTTAGCTTTTTCTTCGTTGCAGTTAGGAGAATTGATGACTAAATGTGAATAAGTGTATAAAGTGAATGGTTTTGAGTCACCGAGGACTAAAACCAGGAATAAAGCCGGTATAAACCAGGTACATACTAGGTCTAAACCAGGACTTTAATAGACTAAACCAGGGCTAACCCAAAAGATTATGAGGTACAGGGACTAGGATTAACTATATCTAACCAAAACACGTTTATACTAGGTCTAAACCAGGATTTACATAGACTAAACCAGGACTAACCCAAAAAAATGATGAGGTACAGGGACTAGGACTAGGAACTAGGATTAACTACATCTAACCAAAACACGTTTATACTAGGTCTAAACCAGGACTAATCCAGAGAGTGGTGCAAAGCAGGATTGAAACTGGATCAAACTAGGCTAAATCAGGTCTAAAGGACTAAACCACATCAAGATCAGGACTAAACCAGGTCAAACCCAAACACGTTCATGTCAGCCAATATCTCTTGGGCTAAACCTTCAGGCGTCACTGCATTTGACATTTATTCGGGCCCACTTCTGCCTCTTAAAAACCTGATGTGTTGGCTTTCTATTCACTGCTGTTGACATTTTGCTCATGTAAATCGAGAAGGCTTTGCAGAGGCACACAATAGGTTATTATCAAAGGAGTTTCCCAGTTGATACGCGTCAAAGTGGACTACATTTATCAAAGCTGTCCCACTTAATAAGCATCATTATACCATATCTTCACTCAAGGGATGGGACTACAAGGCAGTGTGATTGACAGCTAGGCAGGTTTGATGTTTGTACTGTAAAATTTGACGAGAAACCCTTAAAAAAAAGTCAAATCTATTCACTTAACAGGCTTTGTATAAAATTGAGGATTTCAAAAAATAAATGAATGGGCATCAGTCGTCAGTCAGTATGGTCGTCAAGTTTATGCATGTTGGTTTGTGTGTCAATCCTGCAACTAACTGATGATTGTCCAGGGTGTACCCCACCTAAGACCCATAGTTGCAGAGATCCGCTCCAAACTCATTTAACACTTGACTCAGAAACTGTTTAATTCATGTAAAATAGTTGAAGTTTCTAGTTTTTGAGCTCTCGATATACCGTAAAAGCCTGTTTAAAGCAATTTGATCTTCTTGCATGACTAGTGATTGGAATTTTTATTGTTTTTTTAATGTTTTTTACTGTTTTTATTGTTTTTTTTAATGTTTTTTACCAAGAGGAAGAAATACACTTCAACTTATTTAGCTATCACATTAACACTGTTTAAAGAGGCAAATATGATGTGATTTAACTTAAAATTTACAGTGTATACCCAAAGCTTTGATCTCATCACTCTCAGATACATGACAACACCTCTGGCGCTGATGATGATGGTGATGATGATGGATGATTAAGATTACTGGATAAATCTCTTTTGTGTGTTCCCCTGAATGAGGAGTGTGACTGGGGACTGGGTCGTCTGTTAAGGTGCATTGACTCACGCAAGCCTGATGTGGCAGAGATGATGAAGCAGATGGTAGATGGTGTCCAGGGAGAGATAGTCAATTTGGGGCATTTTGACTGTAGTTAGACCAACCTCCAGTAGAAGAGAAGAAGAGTGTAGTAAATACTGCACAATAATAGAAGCATGTGATAAAATGACATATACACATTTTTTTAAACAGCCCTGATGACTTTATATGTCTCAACTGGTCAAAGTGGTAACCCACAAACTCTGGTGGAATGAACCTACTGTAACACGGGAAGGATATGTATACCAGTCTCCCTTTTCATTTACTACAAATCTTATCTCAATCTTCATTTGCCAGGTAATTTTCCAGCTTTGTGACTGGTCTCAAGAAAACACAATTTTTTAGCTTTTCAATTTACCTCTCTCTCGACTCAATTTCTGAGTTCAGTAGTATTTGTTTATAAGAATATGTTGTGTCGTCCAATGAACTTCATATTTTATTACTGCATCTGTCGTGTCTTGTAGATATAACTGTAGGTATGTAGAACCAAAACGGATGAAAATGTCTATTAAAATCGAATTGTCAAATCATCTATTCATTTTAAATGATTAACTACCAGAAGGTTTACTTCAGAGCCATTGTATAAAATTGAGGGTGTCAGAAAATAAATCAATGCGTGTCTGTCAGTATGGACGACACTATCCAATTTTTATGACAGATATTGTGATTGCAAATAAATTTCTGATTTAAAAACTGATTCAGTTCACAAGGACATCTCTGGAAGCATTAACACTTGAAAGACCATGTTTGTAGAGGTGAAACCTACAAGGTCAGCTGGTTTTTACACAATTTTGTAATTAAAATGTTGATTCGAGTGACTCTGTGTTGGTCTGTATACTGTATGCATTTTTGGTATGTTACTCCATATGTTTCTTTGTGTTGGATATTTGGAATGTTTTGCTTTTGGACATTACAGCATAGATGCAATACCCATATCAATTCAATTCAATTTTATTTGTATAGCCCTATAAGCACAACAAAGTTGCCTCAGAGGGCTTTACAGAAAGAGATGGATGTAAAAAATAAACAAAGTCATAAGGCAATTAATAAAACAAAATCCTCCTTAGACCCTCCATCGCGGTCAGGAACAACTCCAAAAAACCCATTCATGGGAAAAAGAGAAACTTTAGGGAGAACCACATGATAGAGGGATCCACTCCCAGGACGGACAATCCATCCATCCATCCATATGCAGTACATAACATTTTATAATACAGGAAGCAGTCAAGCTTAAGTCATTTGCATTTTGATTTGATGACCACTTGTCACGATTATTCATATGCTATTTTTTAGGTATGGACACATCTGTTTTTTAAAATATAATAAGACCTCATAATGAAGTTATTGCAGTCAGGCCATTCTGTACTGACTCACACAAGACTGTGCTAAACTGCTTAAGTTATTCATAACCTGCCCCTTTTGTGATTATGAGTAGATTATAAAAATAACAAAAGGTTAAATGTGAGAAATTATGCAAACATTAAATTAAGATGCTCAGTCAGACGACACAGAAATCAGGTAAAGAAATGGCACAGTATGATGATATTTTCCTTTTGTGAAAATATTCACTAATTCATATTTTTGTTTCTCATATGTGTCAACAGCAGAATATTTTTTGATTCTACATGCTCTTATTGCTGCAGGTTTCATGTCCAGTTTTAATCTTCTTTCGATTCGGCATTTTTTGAGAACCCACAGTGAAATATGACATAGTAAAAGCGCCAGCAAAGCCATATAGTCTCAGGCAGGACTGAAGTGGAATATGTGACGTTCCTGTTTGG
>JAVQKC010008042.1:0-12095 GCA_036025475.1 Philypnodon macrostomus
GATGAATGGAATGTTGAAGGATTGGGGACTGGTGGACCTAATTTAGTCCTAAAGTAGACATGGATCAGAACTGGTTTAAACCTGGTTCAGACCTGGTTCAGATCTGGTTCAGACCTGGTTTAGAACTGGTTTAGATCTGGTTCAGAACTGGTTCAGACCTGGTTCAGACCTGGTTCAGACCTCGTTTGGACCTGGTTCAGAACTGGTTCAGACCTGGTTTAGAACTGGTTTAGACCTGGTTCAGAACTGGTTTAGACCTGGTTCAGATCTGGATTAGACCTGGTTCAGACCTGGTTTAGAACTGGTTTAGACCTGGTTCAGAACTGGTTTAGACCTGGTTCAGAACTGGTTTAGACCTGGTTCAGACCTGGTTCAGACCTGGTTTAGAACCGGTTTAGACCTGGTTCAGAACTGGTTTAGACCTGGTTCAGACCTGGATTAGACCTGGTTCAGACCTGGTTTCGGCAATGATTTATGTCTGGTTTGTCTGGGTTGGTTGTGGTTTAGTCCATAATTGTGTGAATTTTGTTCTAGTTTTGGCTTGTGGAAGTTAGTATTGAGTGTACTGTTTATAATATGTACAGGACCACATTGGCACCAACTCTACACTATGTTTTACATCGTGTATGTATAATATCAAATAAAAAAATCACATTGCCTTTTACCATTTAACTCGAATTATTAATCTTGTCAAAACCTTGCTATAGAAATGCTGGGAATTCATAGCAAAGTGTAACCATTGGCAATTATCTTGTACTCACAGTAGCTTTTTTTGATATGAAAATGAACCGACGGCAGGAAGCATATATTTACGCACACGGACTAATCACCTCCAACTGCAACACTAGCTAAAAATCCCTCATGTATAGTTTGTGGAGAATCAAAACAACAAACACAGAAATCTTTCGTCTGTGCCATGACGGAGAATTAATTAGCTCCTACATCCTGGAAGAATACATCTATCCGCCACCACTTCTCCCAGTTCTGTCTATTAGTCTTGTAATTTCCGGTAGGCCCGCACTACACCTGAACGCCTCATTCACGGCTCCCGCCCCGAAGCGCAGTTAAAATTGTATTCACGTCTCTCAAAAGCTGTAGAGCCATGGGTATAATTAAAATGCATTTGCCCATTCGTGTCACGGTACGGGATAGTAACAGTAAGGATATTTCTGGCATATGATAAGATGGTATGATCGTTGTTTAACTAAAAAAAGCATGGTAAATATTGGTAAAAATGAATTTAGTGTCTATGCATTGTGTTGTCAACAACCATCTAGAAATGGAATTAAAGGTGGTTAGCTCTCCTGACTCTCAAGGCTGGCCAACACAGAATCTGGGGTGGGGGTCTGCATCTCCTCCTTGTCTTACTGCAGGTTATTCCTACATGAGATTGCTTGGAGAAATTGTTAATGAAATTGCCAACAGTGAAAGAATAAGTAAATAGGTGTAGTGTATTTGTGTCAGCCCTGCAACTAACGCCTCCTAAGGCCCATCGTTGCTGGGATAGGCTGAAGTCAAATCTCAGTTTAGTAGTATATTTAGCATAACATTGAATTTTGAAAAAGTAACTACTATATCTTAAAAATAACCAATTTCAAAAGTTCAATATAAATGAATTGTAATAACTTGGAATCATTTTTGAAGCCCCTTTGTGACTATAATGATAAAAACATAGTGATAGCTTGTTTGTTGTGTATTTGCAAACTATCTGTTGAATAGAGTCTTCACAAGTTGACTTTGGAAATTGCAGCCTTTTTCTTTGTATTTGTTCATACTGTCTTGAAGTCTGTCTGCACCAAGTAAAGTGGATTTTTTAAGCAGCTTATTCCTTTTTCTTGTGGTCAATTGAATACATTCCACTTGATATTTGATTCTTTAATTTGACGAACAACAGCATCAATGGATCAGACAATCGTTGTGACTCACGCGGTGAATTATGACTTTGAGATGTGTTTTTGTCCAGAAATCATTCTTACTAACGATAATTATATTTGTTTTATACTTCTGCTTCTACTGCTTTTGTCAGACCTTGCGTAGGTGTAACGTGACTGGCCGTGTCAGTCTGCCCCAGGACAGCTGTGGCACCAGTGCGCAACTGTGGTGTGAATGAATCATCTTTATTTATGTTTGTTTTGGGTGCACTATAAAAATCAAATTCATTTAGACAAGTCTAAATGTTACAATGTTACTGTATATTCTTTGTATTTACGTTCACATTGTTGCTTTGTAAATCATTTCAGTATATTTTCTGTTTGTCTTCCTTTCTGAGGTTTATCAGATTCAAAACAGCACTGCCCTACAAAGCATTTAGTTAAACATCTGGCTGTTTATGTAATGCTTAAAATGCACAAAAAACCTCCTCTTGTTCAAAATATACTCCCATGCTTCTCTCTAGTATCTATATTTCTACAGTCATTTTTTCTCCTTTTACTGCTGTCTCCAATCCTCCACTTATCCTCTCCTCTCTTCCCCTTCTATCCATCGCTCTTGGCTAAAATGGCCGACCTGGAAAACCCTGGCCCTCAGCAAAAATCTGACGACTCCTGTGGCGCAGAGACCGGCACACACATCCCCTGCCTCTACAGCCCACACACTACGTATATGCACATAGACACACTGTGTGTTCAATATAGGGCTTAAATGTGCATGTGAGAAAATCCGTGTAATGGCCTACAGGACATTTCATATGGACAACATAGGCTTTCATATTAACAGGAAAATATTTTGGCCAATCACATTAGATCCACCCATCTGTGCCTGTGTTTTTAAGATGTAACACCATTCAATAGAACTTGTCCTGCTCTTGACGTGTGCTGTGGGCCAGGTCACCTTTGTAAACGGGATCTGGATCTCAATGGGTCTTTACCAGGTTAAATAAAGGTTAATACAAATAATAAATAAGGCCCCCTGTCCTTGGCTTTGGTCAACTTTAAAGTAAAAATTCAATTATTCATTATTTGACGTCAAAAGCTTCACATAAAAGCTATTGTAGTCCTGGCTCGGTCTACTTAAAAAAGACAATGAGTTGCAAATTGCGAACGAGAAAGTCAAGGCAATGTATTCACAAGATTCTAGTAGGATTAGTCTTAGTTGAACTCAGACAAGACTATATTCTCTTTAAGCTTGTAGAGACTAACATTGCCACAGCAAAAACACGATCAATTGGACAGACACAAATCCACACACTCACACAGAGGTAAAGGAGGAAGAGGAGGGAGAGGAGGGTTAGGTGAGGTGTATGGGCACTTACTGGCGGTACAGTTTATCCTGATACAGTCTGGAGGAAGAGCAGAGCAGAGGGTTAATGCTGCACACAGACAGACAAAGACCACGCCCCGGGGACGCTCACAACGACACACCGGTTATACTTATAGGTACAAGGCACACTGCAAAAACTAACACCCTCCTCCTATGGATAGCTATATGGTTTATCTAACATTTGGATTAGGTGGATCAGTTTGTTAGTTAGCATTAGCCACTAACAATTGTAAACAGTACATATTGTGGAATGGCGTTTTTGGCAAAAGGCAACTGACAGAATGCTTGTGTAATGTCTGTGCCTGGGTAGAGAATTGGAGGTAGGTATCAAATTGGGCTCTTTCAGTAACTATGCTAAAAGAGACTGAATTTACTGCATGTATTAATGGACACACAACTGACCACAATCAATGCTGTGGTGAAACACACTAACTACCAGATGTCTGTGCTATTTTGTTTAAAAGTCCATTTTGAATAACTACGGTCATAACAACTAGTTATTTTTGTCATCCTAAAAATGTCTGCTTCATTGTCATTGCAAAAGAAATGTAAAATGAGCTTCTTTTTTCATCCAAGGGAAAGCAGTGCATCACTTGTAGCTAGAGCTTAAGTTGATAAATGTACTGTATGTGCAAAATAATCCTAAAGAGGAGAGAGTTTAGACCCAGTGTGCGTCTTGTGCCTATTGGCTGCTTTGGTTTGAGCAACATTTTCAGTCACCAATCACAAACCTGCGGAGACTGAGATGGGCCAATGGCGTCAGAGTCCATAATGACCGCTAACACGTCCCATAAACGTGTCGCTCAACCAAAGTACAATCTCCAGCAATGGTTTGAAGATTACTTGTTTTACAGGTACTTTTAAATTATTACCCATAATGCCTTGGTGTGTCGTGTGGCGTCAACCACAGAGAAGGCGTGGCTGCAGACAACCAGAGACCCCATAAGTGCACCCGAAAAAGGATCCTAGATGTGCCTAATTATTTATATATATGTTTTTGCCAATACCATCTGAATTACAACTATTGATACTTCTAGATGCTGTTATATAGCGAGCTAAGTCTTTCCATTGTTCGGTTTGGTCCTGAATAAAATAAAGGCTTCATGTTGAGGAAGCTAATACTTGTTGCCCCGAAGATTTTGACCCACAGTGGGAAGGCTAGGTTTAAACACAATCCTATTACACTGCCTATTTGGGGTTATTATATGTGGTGCTTTTGGCTGGTGCTTTAGGGTGCAGGGGTCTCCTGGCAGTGAGCAGAGAATGCAGCTCGAAGCGTCACCCTCTGTTCAACAACAAACATGCTAAAATATTATATAGTGACATGTACATTTCTATAAGAGCTCTCATAGGGAGTGAAGACCAAAGGTAGTGTTAAATACGCAGCTGAATTAATCGAATTCATTTGAAAGTCAAAAATAGCCACATTGCTTAAATCATTGAAGCTAGCATTGAGAACAGTGTCATGGTGACAATGGTGAAGATGACTAAAAAGTACTTGGATATGCAATGATTAGGCTTCAGACTTACTAACTACCTACTACCAAACTACTACCAAAGCCAAAATGCTAAATCCAAGCTAAACTAAAAGCTACAGATTTAGTGTTATTCTCAAAAAGTTATAAATTCTTTACATATTTTGGGACATTATATAGCTACGGTAAATATGTAAGTTGAATAAAAAGCCTCATCGCCCAGCTTTAGGTTTGAGGACAGTCAAATCACCTCTACAATCTCTATTCATTACATGTAGAGGAATACAATTTCATTTTCCAAACCGGTATATAATGAATTGAATCATCTTCCTATAGGATCAGCTGCGCTCCCTTGGACATGGATCAATTCTATGTTGGGGTATGTTTAAAGCGTGCATACCTAAGTTGACTGTGAGTCGAACACGGCCCCCGTCTAGCTCCAGTCGCAGGGTGTCGGCTGAGTTTCGAGACGTGGTGGCCATGAGGATCCCGTAGGCTCGCTGTGAACGAAATCTGAGAGACACATCCTCCGCCTCGGTGTGCATCGCCACGGGCAACTGCACCTTCATGAACTTACTGCCGTCATAGGATAGGATCGTGGCATCTGGACATAACAAAAGAGAGAGAAGATATGATTAGAATAGACCAGAGACATCAGAGTAGGTTTGATAAGGGCATTTTTAGTGGATTAAAGCTATATTATTATTACTCCCTCCATCACCACCACACAACAAAGCATAGGGCTGTACCTGCGTTTATTTATGTTTGTCTTTTAGCAACTTCACGCAGAAAGTACAGAAATGACACAAGGGACAATTGATTCGATTTTGGGAGTGATCTGGATCATCTTTTGGAATAATGGAATCTGTTGGCAACAAAAATTTCCGATGAAGGTCAGTTATTACACAAAGACCAGTTGATCAAATTTTGGGAGTGATCCGTTCAGGAGACACAAAAAAGCTCTCTATTTTTACATAATAATTCCAACATTTCACAATTTCTTGGTCACTCCAACACCAGATGTGGTTTTATATCCATTTCTACCACAAGATCATTGCACAACTCACTGTTTTTCACTTTTCAATTTCTCAAGTACAGGCTTTAAACATATTTCTTAATGTGTGTCGCAATCCTGAGTGTTCTGAGCAGTCCTTGAGTTTGTTTGCCAGGTCTACATCAACATCTGGAGGCTAGAGTAATGAAAAGAACATTGTGCTGTGAAAATGATACTATTCAACTATCTGGCCACTTTATTAGGTAGACCTATTCACCTGCGTGTGCGCTCAAATAGCTAAACAGCCTGTCAAATTGCATCATATCAATGGATGTAGTACCCAGTTTAAACCAAGAATCAGAATACATATGGAAGCAAAGGTAAGATATTGTTTTACAACTATGAATTATTAGACACTTTCTCTAAATTGAATTTCAATCAAACAGGTTAACGGTAAATTGGATAATGATTCTTTATAGGTTTGATGTCAGATGCCTACAACCCTATTAATTTATCCATACTTGGGCCTGGCACCAATGACATACTTATGGCTGTATTAAAAAGCTAATGGTGAGTGTTGCTTAACTGTCAAACCAAAATCATATTTATGTGACAAAATGACATATTCATACATAAAAATACAACCATGTGCACCAATTATAAGCAGGTCAAATCAGTCTGGACCAAACTACATAAAGTATTTGCACCCGATTTAAACACTGATGACGTACATTTCATTCTCCTGGCCAAAGTTTTCACCTCTCAGGATGACATCTGATTGGAGAATGACGGTTTCGTGGGCAGAAACACACTCATTGTTGACTGACAGTTTGACAGCTGAAGGCAAGTGCAGACAAAGCCATTCTGAATCAGCTCTAACCATCACTAAATATGATGCTGCTTTGTGCCACGTCATGTTGAACTCATGAAAAAAAAAAACTCTGCTTCCCACTAAAAATGACTCCATCAATCTCCGCCCATATATTCATCATTCCTCCTCCTGCTCGGTCTTACAAAGTGGAGAGTAAAAATAGGCACAGATGGTTGGAGTTGGAGGATCCCTGTTAAATGCAACTGAATCAAAATGCGTAGCTGTGAGTGTTTGTTTTGGGTTAAGGGTACAAGGTAATGTCAGTGCCTGGGTAGAGAACACTGACTGGTCACATTTTTCCCATACAGAGCTCCCTCTACAAATAATGGCACTTTTGTAATACATAGAAAGAATATAGAAGAATATACAATTTTTGTCATATGGAATGTTCAAATTTCCAAAATGGAGGCGACTGGAGCAAAAACAACTGCGGTCATTCACATTTTTCTGTAAGGAATTGTCCAGTAAAACCTAAATATCAACCTAAGAATCAAGACTTCCAAGGACAGCAACAAGCTTTTTTGTGAAGAGACACAAGGGGGAAGCTTCATTCACCCCACAACAACTCACCAGGCATCAGACATCACATAGACCTGTTGTTTGTATCTACAAAAACCAGTCATTTTTGTGTGTGTCTTCATCTGTCTTCCAAAGCGGGAAGCAAAAATAGCCACAGATGGTTAGCGGGGCCCTATTATATGACGTGAATGTAAATGCATAGCCATGAGCGTGTTAGCCACCATTTCTGACATACCAGACCCCAGAGTCATAATGTAACAAGCCCAGGTGAGCCCGCTTTTAATTTAATTTGCATTCTCATTTGCATATTCATGATCTCTTCACACCGCTACCTGCTATGGGGCTAAAAGTGTTTACCTCCGAGGACCATATGTTTTTGTATTTCTGACAATTACATACAAACAGGCAACTCTTTTCTTCACCTCTCCTCCTTTTGCTTGATGTTTTTTTTTTTCTTCCCGGATTCCGTGGGAGACGATTTGGCGCCAAGGCGACAGGAAGGAGAGGGAGTCTTGGTGCATACAGATGAGCGAGTCAGTGAATTTAAGTGTGAATAGAAGAGCGGTTTAGTAAAAGCACAGAGGAGGGAAAAGGAATAGGGACATAAAGAAAGACCAAAAAAAAGCTCTTGGCGAAAATGCAAATGAACTCTCATTAACTCGAGGAGGGAAAGAAGAGGAGGTGGTTGGCCTGTTATATCACAGATAACATAACTAAAAGTCAGCCCCCACGTGCACGCTCACAGGCTCGTGCACGCTCCCTAGGATAAGACAGACAGACAGCTGACTTTACTTTTCGGCACCTTTAGGCTGGTTTCTCAAAGATAGACTGTGACTAACATTGACTGCCGAGGCTCAGCTGTTGCACAAAGCGGTTTTAGTTCTAGGCTATGGTGCAAAGGATTCTGGGTAAATCCAAAGTTTTGTAAAAAAAAAAAAAAAAAAGTAAGGATAAAACTAAAAGAATGACCGAGAGCAATGAAACGAACTAACTACCATGGCACATAACATTTCTGGTTTTTAACATATTGAGCATGTTCACTAATGCTTGTGAATTCATATCTGCAATCTATCTACTGCCCCACATGCCTGCATTTTGACCAGTAGCTATACACACACTCTTCCATGAATAACAATTGCTTCATTTGATTAACTCTTGGCTTGGCTTATTTTTGGATGTATAGGCCCAAAGAACATGCTCTAGTATACTACATGATATTATACAGTATATTAAGTGGTATTTTTGTTCTTTTGTGAGTCTTTTTGACTAGTAAAATTTCACAAACCTATCTACTGAATTCTGTTATAGCTGATTTTTGAAGCAAGTAGATAACCGCTTTTTATTAAAAATGAATGTCTAATTCTTATCATCTCATATCATGTATTTTCACAATTTCTTGGTCATTCCCACACAGATAAGATAAGCCTTATTTACTGGTTCAATGGAAACAGAGAGTCCAGATGTGGCTTTAGATCCATTTCTACCACAAGATCATTGCACAACTCACTGTTTTCACTGCTCAATTTCTCAAGTAAAGGCTTGAAACATTTTTCTTAATGTGTGTCGCAATCCTGAGTGTTCTGAGCAGTCCTTGAGTTTGTTTGCCAGGTCTACATCAACATCTGGAGTAAATGAAATGAAACGAACATTGTGCTGTGAAAATGATACTATTTACCTATCTGGCCACTTTATTAGGTAGACCTATTCACCCGCGTGTGCGCTCAAATAGCTAAATAGCCTATGAAATTGCATCATGTCAATGGATGTAGTCGTGGATATATGTTCAACACCAACCCAGTTTAAACCAAGAATCAGAATGTAGCATAAGGACATGCTCATGGTTTACAGAGAATAGTACAATCTCCAGTGTGTGGAGCAAACTAAATGTGTGGACAAAAATGCTAAATTTGCAGATGACCATCACTGAACATTCAAGACTCTTAAAACGTGTCTAAGATTACTCCCTTTACTGTCTAATAAAGTGGCCAGCAAGTGTAGTTTATTACATAATACACCTTTGGTCAAAAACACATTTATACAATTATTTTATTTTACCTTTATTTAACCAGGAAATAAGAATCTCTTTTTCAGGGGAGTCCTGGTCCCAATGTGGAACCTATTGTACATGTTTTTAGTGGTAGGGGAAACCGGAGTGCCTGGAGGAAACCTACGCAGACACGGGGAGAACATGCAAACTCCATACAGAAGTTCCCCGACTGCCCGGTCCGGGAATCAAACCCGGGATACTCTTGCTGTGAGGCAAGAGTGCTAAGTGGTACTGTGCCACCGTGCCGCCCCCACGGGAGGGGTGTCGGGTGAAAAACAGGACAGCGAAAGTGGAAAAAATTGTGCACATGCAACTAGAGACCAGGAAGGTGTTAAGAAATGCTTGGCTGGGAATAGAAAATCATCTTGCTGGAGCCAGAGCAACAACGGCCATCTTAGTTCATATGGGGAAACAAAAGAAGTGCGGGGAAGAGAGGGAAGAAGAGAAACGCAGTGAGAAACGGCAGGTATACGGCGTAAACACGGCCCAATCACAGCTGCCATCTGCTCTTCCATCTGTGCTTCCTTTAAATGCATCGAAGCTCCAGTTAGTGACCCCTCAGTGCACGCGGCAAGACGGGAATATGAGGGGGAGAGACAGGCAGAGATGGTATTTAAGAGGTGGGTACAATGAATCTAAAAATAAAGGTTATGAGTGAGACAGTTTTGTTCTAGAAGAAGTGATATCACAGAAATGTACTCAGCAACTTTCCACTCTACCCTCATCATCATCAACATATAAGTAAGATATAGAGACATTCATTTTCTGCAGTCTCCAAATGTTGTGCCAGGAGTAACAAGCTTTCATCACTATTTATTCAATGTTAACAAGCCATCTAAGCCAACAACCAATGACAGTATCTGTTTCTTTCAATAGAGCTAACATGCATGCACACTAGCATTCTGTCATGGGCATTTGTTTTGAGTATCGTTAAGTATTATTGAAATTGTAGTAATAATGCTTTCTTTCCTTTTCTTCCCATCCTTACCCCTAAAATTAACTAACTAACTAACTAACTAACTAACTAACTAACTAACTAACTAACTAACTAACTAACTAACTAACTTACAGTTTTAACTTGAAGATATTAATGAATAATAGGTAGCATTATCTGAAACACTGCATTAGTATCGGTAATCCGAATATAAAATTATAATTATTTTATTATTATTATTATTTATTTTACTTTTTTCAAGTTGTATAGCCCTTGCCTGTCTCCTCACCTCTGGCATCTTTACCCCAAGCACACATCGTTCCTCGTCCTTTTGACAACACATTCATATCAGTGCTTTTCACAGACGTGCGTGCGTCTTCTGTTCAGTGATAGTACAATCATCACTCGAGACGCCTCAATGCCACAAACAACATTTCTTCCTCTTTTCTCCTTGTCTGGCTCCATCTCAAAAGCACCTCTTTCAGTTCCTCCGCCAATCTCGCCCCCATACGTTCTATTACCTTGCTCTCCTGAATGCATAGCAGTTTCTCATATACACTGTAAAAACCAGTAGTCCAATCTTGCATAGGAATATGACGTTTCTTGGCCAATACCGATACCATTATTTCAATTACCAATTTGGTACCGATATCGATGACAAGCCTCAAGCCTATTCCAGCGACGATGGGCCTCAAGCGGAGAACACCATGGACTATAGCCATTTAGTCGCATGGTCGACAAGAGACATACATAGACAAAACAACCTTTTCCAATTAAGAACACTGCGAGGAAGCCAGAGTAGCAAGAGAGAACCTACGGTAAGATGGGGAGGACATGCAGGGTAAAACTCAATTTTTTTTTACATTTACAGATTTAACGGGGTCAACTTGAGTAATGTACAAAGAGCCTTAGAATTAATTGTGTTTGTATATGACCAGAAAAAAAGCTTTTAGCTCTAGTAAAGTCAGTGTATGAACTCAAGTTGATGATCTCACTGAATTGGGCATTGGGAATTTGCACGTTTGTAGTGAAAAAAACCCTTTTACTGACAGAGGAGCCAGATTTTGTTTCATGTCAATCGGCCTAGTAATCACAAATATATTAACCATAAAAACAGCAGATTCTATTTTGGGTTTTATAGTTGATTTTATTTTGCTCTGTCAGACAGTGCTCCGCCACCTGCTGTCATGGTGGTTCCACTGCGATAGCTTCTCTGTCACAGACGCTGCTCCTGTTTCGATTCCCAGTCTTTAAAGCATCGACAGCACAATCTACAACTTCTATAGGCTTTCTCCCACACAATTCATACCTGCCATTTTACAAGGACATACAATACATGATGTGTGGCCAAAAATAAAGAAGCTAAACTATTGGAAAAAAGTGAATATTTCTGATTAGTGACACGGATATATCGGCTCAACATCGGTTTTGGCCTATCTGTTGTTCTTAAAGGATCATTTCTAATATTTTGGGTCAGAAACAGCCAGAGAAAGAAAAGATCTCTGGAGAGGTCTAAAATGTAATAGAAATATTATATATGGATTAATAAATACATGTAATAAATACATGTAAAGCAGTTATTCATACTAACCTACTAAATCATATTCATAGAGTATCGGTATCGGAATCGTTATCGCCCAAATTGGTAATTGAAATATCGGTATCGGCCAAGAACTTTCATATCGGTGCATCCCTATTTCTGATCATGCTTTGATTAATTTACATGCTACCCCTTATTTCTGATAGTGGTTGCAACTATGGGCGTTAGGTGGAAAATGGCCAAATAGCCGCGGAGCTGTAGACCTTCACGATAAACAAAATCGTGAAATTATTATTGTACCATATTGCCCACCCAAAAACCTAGCAATAACACCTGCTAAAATAAAACTAGGCCTGTGCTGTCGTCCCCGACAGCAAGGTGTATATCGGCGAAAACGGCCCCATACGTCTGCCCCGTACGTCTGCTACAACTGTTACCAACGGGCACCTTAATCACT
>JAVQKC010008047.1:0-10519 GCA_036025475.1 Philypnodon macrostomus
TTAATGGTAGGGCACAAGCCCATCCAACAGGTTGAGACCTCTCCCCCAAGTATCAGCCTATAAATCTCAGCTCACAAACCTTTCTAACCAGAACTGAAGAAGTCTGCTGGACTGGCAGATGAAAGCTTTTCAACAATCAAAACCTTAGATGCCCTTTTTCAACTTTCAGAAATACACCATCAATGTGCATCCAATCCATTGTTCATCATAATCGATGCATTTTTTATGAATATGGACACATACATTGTTAAAGTAAAGAGCAGAGTATAAATGAATGGACTGTATCACGATTCAACCATCTTCACAGATGATCAGATCCTCATAACTTCATATCACAATACAATCATGTATATACTATACAGGAGTAATGGGGCTTGAATTTGACCTGGTTTAGACAAGATTAAGTCCTAGTTAATTCTGATTTAGAGCTGGTTTAGTCGGGGTTTTTCCCTATTTAGTCCTGGTTTGGTGCCATTTTAAGCAGATAAAATGGGGGGAGAGGAACCAGCAAAGCCACTAAGCTCTCTTTTTGAGCCTCCACTGTCTATAATGTGTCAGCAGAGGGAGCTGTCAACACATGCATGATCCGGTTTCTGCTCAAGTGAAAGCACAAGCCTCCACCAAACCATACATTACGTAAAAGGGATTTGACATTCACGTCTTGATTTTTGGGTGGCGGTTTGGGGGAGCTCAAGGCGGACATGGGAAGGAGGCCCTCTGTATGTGTCGTTTTTTAAGTCCTACCTGAAAACTCTTGATTTCTCACTCCATAGCAACCAGATGGCTTAACCAGGGGTGTCCAAACTTTTTTTTTTCACTAAGAGAGACACATTGTCAAAAAATAATACTGAGGAAGATGTTATATGTGGTAATATATGCTCTACAATTGTCTAAGCTTTATTTTGGAAATGTATTGTTATAGTATGGCCTCTGAACCGACTTCAATAAATGTTCCCACACCACTCTCGGAGGTTCACCAAAAGTCCCCTGTCTATGTTCAGCAGGTTTTTTCACTTAGTGTCCCTCTATATTATAACCACACAGAAAAGTGGAAAGATATCATATTACACATTGAATGCTTTCTTTTAATATGATTATATAGCGTCATATAAGACATTTTGGGTCAATTAAGAAGTAGAAAATTTCTCTGTGGGCTGCATTTGGCCCCAGGGAGAAAAAAGGAAAACTGGCGTGGTGTATAGGCTTTGTAATGTTATTTTACCAAATTAAGTTTAATTATGACCAAGACATATTTATTTTAGGCTTAATTTCTGTGGCCCTGGAAGCTTCAATCAAACTAGCTCCAAGTAGTAGCCTAATAACCCCGGCCTGAACACAGTCTGAATCCAGTCAGACCAGTTGAACTTCCTGGATGACTGCTGTTTCTCATCTCTCTCCTGATCTGCCTTACAGATAGCAGCCAATATCAATATTTCATAAACAAATGAAAGGGCGCATGAGAGCGGAGCAATCGATCGGGGAGCGCTGTCGTCTGCCAATCCCACATAATGATATTACCCATCAGCCCCTGCTGCTCCGAGTGCACTAATCCAATCAAATGCATTAAAACATTTGTCCAGTGGCGTGGGCAGACTGGATTTTTTACAAACAGCTGTGAAGCCATGCACTTATACAAAGATGAATACGGAGCAATGATTCTCCAAAACACTTTCACTAAAATAAAAAAAAATAAAAAAAATAAAAAAAATAAAATATATATATATATATATATATATATATATATATATATATATATATAGCCACGCCTCTCTCAGACTGCCTCAGGGCAGCTGTGGCTACACAACTAGCCTACCATCACGAAGTGTGACTGAGGAGTGAATGAATAATGTAATTGTAAAGCGTCTTTGAGTGTTGTGAAAATCGCTATATAAAACCAATGAGAATGTTCCTCATGAATGAACCAATAATCTTTTTTTTTTTTTTTTTTTTTTTTTTTAAAATTTTGAGAATTTTTTTGACTTCACAGGAAATGGAAAGTTGTATTCACTTATTGCTTTTAAGGAAACTAAAAATGTTTATGTAAAGATAACTTTTACAGTGTACTGTTAAAGTCAACTCCAGTTCTGTGATTGGCTGTCGTTTTGCCCATGTTACTCCTCATTCCCATACACATAAGTGGACTTAGCTCAACTGACACTGAAGCACTCAGAAGATGGATTATTGTAAATTGCTGCTGGGGTGTCTCCTAAGCGAGACACCTGCAAAGTCAATGTTTGATAATATAACACGGATTCTACAAATGTGGATGCTGGAGTTTTAAAATGACTAGATGATGAGATGATTTATCCCTGGATCTGTCCTAATCTAGTTATAAATTTAGGTTTGAATATCTGCCTGTAACCGCTGTGTTGTTAGCACATAACAATCTCCCTATCTTGGGAATGTGAAGAATTCTGTTAAAAGACATTTTAGACAATCTACAAATTACGTGTGTGCATGTCCATGAGCTGTAGGGGTCCTGACTGGTCTGTAGTCTCTCACAGGGTGGGTAGAGTTTTTTTACTCAAGAATACTGTTACTTCTATATAATGACTGAAGTAAAATTAAAAAGTGCTCGTTCACATTTTTTAAATGAAGTCACAAGGAACAAAACAAAACATTTTACTCAAGTAAGAGTACAGTTACTTTAAATATTATTACTCAAGTAAAAGTATTGTACAGTAAAGCTACTCTTAGAAGTACAATTTATTCCACAAGTTACTCAAGTAAAGGAACTGAGTAAACTGATTACTACCCACCTCTGCTCACAGGAATACATGTGTGTGACCTCTGACCTCTGGAATCAACTAGCAGAGATTGGAGTGTTGTAATTAACAACCTTAGCTCAGAATGGAAAGGCCAGTTGTTCTGCGCAGAGCATTTATGATTTTGTTAGGTAGAACCACACATCTAAGGCAGTATAACGATGGCAGCAGTTTGCATGTTCTCCCCGTGCCTACGTAGGTTTGTTTACCACTAAAAACATGTACATTAGATTCACCATTGGGACCAGAATTCCCCTGAAAAAAACTAATGCTGTATTACATTGCATCCTTCTTCTGCCTGACATGGTCCCAGTTTTGTTCCTAGTTGGGGGATTACTGTAGTGTTGACACAGCCCCCTACATCAGTGAGTGAAGAGGGCATGTCCCACGGGAGGAGGGGGAGGGGTCAGAGCATGAGAACAGGAAGAGAAGGAGACACCAGGAAATACTACAATAATAGTGGGTGCTTTTGCTTTGGTACAATCATCTGTTTTAAATTAAGGTTCATTTTATTGTCCCTGTATACGGAAAATTGGCCTCTGCATTTGACCCATTCTTCAATGGAGCTTGGGGCAACCTGAACAGTTAGGGGCAGTGGGCCACCACAGTGCAGCACGTGGGCCCCATCTCCTGGTCAGGATGTATTCCTATAGCTGGAGGATGAACCTATGTTTTGGGTTATGGGGGACACCAGAGAAAACCCACCTAGACACGGGAGAACATGCAAACTCCCCAGAAAGGCCCTGGTGTCAGGTCCAGGAATTGAACTGGGGAACTTTTTGCTGCGTGATGGCAGAATGTGTGTGAAGGACGGCATGTGTGTCTCTAGGCCTAATATAGGGCACTTCGGTATTCTGGGTATCTTTGTTTCTCTGCTTCTTTGGTGATATGCAGAACAAAATGAATGGAAGAATATATATATGTATATATAGAGAGAGAGAAAGAGAGAGAGAGAGAGAGCGAGAGAGAGAGAAAGAGAGAGAGAGAGAGCGAGAGAGAGCTCAAGAGAGAGAGAGAGAGAGAGCAAGAGAGAGAGCGAGAGAGACAGAGCAAGAGAGAGAGCGAGAGAGAGAGACAGAGCAAGAGAGAGAGCGAGAGAGAGAGCGAGAGAGAGAGAGAAAGACAGAGCGAGCAGAACACAGAGGGATTCCCATAGCCCACTACAAGGGGCATGACACCTGATAGAAATTTTAAAAATGTGATGTATTCGCCTGCAGGAAGTAGGCCTTGACATATGTTGAACCTAATCTCTTAGAAGTTACTGACAATTTAGTTTTTTTTGTTTGTTATTTATCAGATAATTTCAGCTCCAGAGAATGTCAGAATATGGTAGAAACTTCAGAAAAATTGTAATCCTTAACAGGGATCCTTGCAAGTGACTGAACCCTAACTACCATCTATGGGCCTGGCACAGTATACCCTGGAGAGTGCTAAGCTAGTTGTAGGACTAACACATAGACACCGACAACCATTCAATCTCACATTAGGGCCAATTACTGTAGATCGTTCTGCCCCCGTTATTTTTTCTTTCATGTACACTTTTTAAACTCCGTGAAAACTGACCTTGTAAATGATATGCATAAACAAAATGTCCGCCGCTGGAGTAATTGTATCTAAGAAGGTGAGTGTGTGGTGGCCGAAGGTCAAAGGTGGTCGATAAGACTGGCCTCGGGGAGAAGGATGAGCGGGATGAGCCGGTGAGCAGGCTGAATGGTGATGTGTGCCTCTGATGGGACACTGATAGTATTGATCCCGGGAGTGAAGGATGGGCTTGAGTCCCAGTTCTCCCTTCACTCTCACAAACACACAATCACAGAATACATAAAACATCACACAAACAACCACTGCATACACACCACAAACACAAGCACTGCACACACACCACACACACAAACACTGTACACACACCACACACACAAACAGCACACACACACAACCACCGTACACACACACACACCACACACACAAACACCGCACACTTCCCGCACACACACCACACCCAAGCACTGCACACACACACCACACACAAACACCATACACACACATCACACACAAACAGCACACACACCACACACACAAACACTGTACACACACCACACACACAAACAGCACACACAAACACCGCACACTTCCCGAACACACACCACACCCAAGCACTGCACACACACACCACACACAAACACCATACACACACACCACACACACAAACACAGCACACACACACAAATGCCGCACACATACTGCACACACATCACACACAAGTACTGCACACACACACCACACACAAACATCGTAAACACAACCACACACACAAACAGCACACACACACCACACACACAAACACAGCACACACACCACACACACACCAGCACACATAAACCACACACACAAACACTGCATACACATCACACACACAAACACCGTACACACACACACCACACACAAACACTGCACACACAAACACAGCACACACACACACACACACCACACACACAAACAGCATTCACACCCCACACACAAGCACACACACACCACACACACGAACAGCAAACACATCCCATGCACACACACCACACACAAGCACTGCACACACACCACACACAAAACACCGTACACACACACACAAACACCACACATACACACACCACACACAAACAACCACATACCACATACACACCACACACAAGCACTGCACACACACCACACACAAACACCATACACACACCACAAACAAACAGCACACACACCACACACACAAACACAGCACACACACACACCACACACACAAACAGCATACACACCACACACACAAACACAGCACACACACAGCACACACACAAACACTGCACACACCACACACACAAACACAGCACACACAGCAGCCAGTGGAGCACTGGGTTAATATATATTCTTATACTATCTGCTTTGTGCTCCTTTTATAAAGAATATGGCTGTGTTACAATTAAATTAGTATATACAACTAGCATGCTTGCTGCAAGGAGGCAAAGTGGTCACAAGGGAAGTCGCAGGTTAAATTCCCAGAGTTTGTGCATGATTATTCCTGTGTCTGGGTGGGTTTCCTCCAGTTTTTTTCCATCAACCTGCACATATAATAGGCTCATCCTCCAGCTAGGAACATTCTGACCAAGATACTGGCTCAAGATGTAGAGAACGGTCCTCGGGTCGCCCTGTCACCCTGGAAGAGTTTTTTCCTCTCCTTTATAGAAACTAGGCCTGTGATGTCGTCCCCGACAGCAAAGTGTATATCGGCGAAAGGCCCAATACATCTGCCACAACTGGCACCAACGGGCACCTTAATCAGACATAGTGTGATTTATAAGGGTTTTTATATTGCTAATGAGCAATTAAGAGGCCCCGCCCCCAAACCATGACAAAAAGGGTCTATTTGTCTTTTTTGATGTTTGTGAAGAAAAAAAATTCATAAAACTACATTCTTCTTTTAGCCTATAGGGGGCACTATAGAGGTAACACATGGTCAGATGTGTTCAGGGCTGGAGGGTAATTATGTGCATTACAAGTAAAATATACCTGACCTCCCAAATTCAATCCAAAATGGCAGACTCCCTGTTGGTTGTAGGGCGGGGTCATAATAATATTTTATGTTGGGTACACTGTGGAGAATCACTGTACCAAGTTTCATTGCTCTCTGCCAAAGTAAGTGTGTCCAGGGTCCCATAGGGGTCATAAACAAAGTATTTACTCAAGTAAGAGTACAGTTACTTCAAAATATTATTACTCAAGTAAAAGTCAAAGGTATTTTGCAGTAAAGCTAGTCTTAAAAGCACAATGTATTCAAAAGGTTACTCAAGTAAATGCAACTGAGTAAATGTAACTGATTACTACCCACCTCTTCCTAAAACTCCCTCGACATTCCTATACCATTGGTTGAGTTTCTGATTAGATTGACTATCATGAGTCTGTAAACTCATAATCCCCAGCTTGCTCCACAGATCTTGAAAACGCACAATATTTGATGGTACATGAGCCAATCACTGTTTTTCCTAAACTTGGTGCAGAATGTTGACAGGGTTAGGGTACTTCCCAGAATGTCCTGTGTCCAGCAGCAGGCCAAGCTCACTTCCTGTATGAATAGGAAGCACCTGTAGATTCACCAGGCCTGTCCCAGTAGAACTGCAGCTGCTTAAAAACATTGTGTTGCCTTTGGGACAAATTGACCTTTTTTGAATTTTTACAAAGAGAAAAATAGTACATGCTTTTGCCATGAAATTGATTGGTTTTATCATACTTTTAGCACACATGCATCTGTGCCCTATACGCATTTAAACCACATTGAGCACCTTAAGGTCAAGTTGACCCAAAGGCAACACCAGAGTTTTAACTACATGCCTCCCTCACATGGTCTGGAGTTCATAAACATGTATAAAGTCAGTTAACACTCATTTTATCTTCATGTTGCAAAACAAACAAAGTATTTAAACAGTAAAATGTGTTGGAACCTTTCTACAGTTTGTTATGAATAGTTTTTTGCAGTGTACAGTATAACACAAAAAAATATCCTAATCTTGAATACTTTTTATCACCTGATGCCATTCATATTCATGCATCTCAGCATTGTGGTTGTAGGTTCAATCCTCAGACAGAGAGATACACAATCTCAGTCTGCATGTCCTCCCCGTGTTGCCATAGGTTCCCCCCATTGTCCAAAGACATGCACCTGTTAGAAGAACTAGTGACTCTAAACTGCTTTTTGTAAATACATGTGAATGGTTGTCTGTTTGAGTATGTCTCTGTGTCAGCCCTGCGACAAACAAACTATAAGAAATGACAGTAAATGGTTAAACATATTGATAGAGTGTATAATTTCATTGGAGGAAATCCGATCCATAACAGTGTGCTTTTGCTGAAGTCAGTTTGTTGACTTTGCCGAACGAGCCTTTTCCACTTCCTGTTTGTGCGTCACACTCTTTTCCTTCCCCTCTCTGTTCTTCTGTTCCACTGTGGGCAGATGGACAAGTGCTGAAAAGGGACATTTCCCCTGAAAACCCCAGCCTGTGCTTCTAAATGGGTTAGCCTATGAGGTGATGAGAGACGTCAGGGCTAAAGCTAACGGCATTGGTTATATTAGGATCGTGACTGGAGTGTTTCGAAAGTGAGAATCTATCATTAAAGGTGTGCTCATGGGTTATTTCTGACCGGCTGCTCAAATGGCTTTAGCAAAAACAAACAAACCAGTTACTTCACTTTAATAATGTTGTTTATACCTCAAACACCTTCCAAAAGATGTGTTTTGTTTCATCTGGGCATGTTTGAGTAATTACCAGACTAAAAATGATGTCATAATCAGGGGCTAAACTACAAAGTGACACTATCTACTCCTCCACTGTGAACAAACACACTCAGAGAATTGTTGCCACCACCATTCAAAAACATATCTGATTGGAGAAGATGTGTGTTTGTCTGTGAGAGGGTCAAGGATTTCTTTTTATCCCAGAAGAAGGAAAAAGTGGTTTGGTCCGTGGTCAGACCTTTTCTCATCGAGTCCAAGTGGGAGCTCCACTAAACGGCTTGAATTAGATAGATATTGTGTTTAATGTTGCAAAATGGTATGGCTGGACTATGGTCATGAGCTTTGGGTAATGACCAAACTGAGAAGAACGTGGGTACAAGTGACCGAAATGAGCTTCCTCCTCAGGGTGGCCGGGCACTCCCTTAGAGATAGAGTGAGAAGCTCGGTCACTCAGGTGGCTCGTGTATCTTTTTCAGATGCCCCCTGGACACCTCCATTGGGATTATATCTCTCAGCTGGCCTGGCAAAGCCTTAGACGCCACGACCCAGCCCAGGATAAGCAGAAGATGGATGGATGTTGCAAAATATGTATAATATAGGACCTTTAATGAGGACAAGAGGAGGAGGATGTGTGCAGTGTCATGGACAAATGTGGCATAGCTATGTACATGGCTGAAGTCAAAGCTAAAGCATGATAGCAAAGAGAGTCTTCTACAGTATTTGAGTGGAATGAGCTATGTCGAATTGTCCTGAAACAGATAAAACAGTGGAGTATGGGAACATTAGCTGAGCTTGTGTCTTTTTCCACAAGTGATTCTAAGTATTGCTAATTCTGGATAGGACAGACAAACACATTCAGCAGACTCACATATGTCTTTGTGGTGATAAGAGAATGTATCTAATCTTGTTCTGATATTGAAATCTGCTACTTTCCTTTGCTGAGAAATGCAGATACACAGAAAATAGAAGGTATGAAATGTGTCTTCCCTACAGCGTTACAGTTACCACATGTTACTTTGTGACGTCAATGTACAGTCATTTCCAAAGCTTTATCTTTTTTCCAAGGTCCTTACTATAGGACCTTAATGCTGTCTACACCACTACCTGCCAGTGTGCTCCGACCGGAGAGGGAGGGGAGAGTAGCGAGCGGATGAATTGGGCTCTATAATGACCCATACATCCTATTAATTATTATTAATAGGATTCATATTAATGAATATAATTATAATATAATTAATCACTCTGTAACCTAAAAGAGGTTAGGAAGTCTAGTATGTTCTCTCATCTCTATACACCTGTTTGATCCATTCTTTCTCTAGACCTGGTTGAGTTCTCATCCAGGCCCCACAGATCTCCTCTCACATCTCCGTCTGAACAAAAGCCTGATTGTTGTGGCTGTAGAAGCAGGTGAGGGGCCCCTGTGAGATGAGGGGCCTCTGCAGCATATCAAACACACACAGACAGAAGGGCCAGTGTACTGATCAGCACATGAGAAGACTGCAAACATATCACTGTCTGAGGTTTAGAGTTTGTGTATCCTACTGAAAGTGCTTTGTCATCCATGCCAGAAAAAAAAAACTGTTTTATTCAATTGAATTGCTCAACATTGTAAAGAAACAAAGTCATTTCATCTTAACTGCATTTTTTAAAAACCTGGGGACTGTGCTAACCGGTCAATTTGAGTTTTATTTGCAAACTCGTCTTTAAAGATAAATGTAGTTTGTATTTGACATTATTAGTATTACAAATATATGTAGATGTAAAATGTAACGGTTGTCTGTTACAGTAATGTTGTTTGGGAAGGTTTTAAAGCAGCAGTTACCTCATAGAAATAATGATTAGTCTTATGGTTTAATATTTATTTTCATTTCATCATTTATAATCACTGATCAAACTCTGCTCTGAAATACATATCCTGCATTCACCAAATTCAACAAGAAAACCATTATGTAATTAGGCCTGTGCTGTTCTCCCCGACAGCAAGGTGTATATCGGCGAAACGGCCCCATACGTCTGCCCCATACGTCTGCCCCATACGTCTGCCCCGTACGTCTGCTACAACTGTCACCAACGGGCACCTACGGAGCAATAATGCATCCTACCACAGCTATGCAGATGACACACAGGTCTACATCTCACTCACATCAGGTGATTATGGGCCATTGGATTCACTCTGTCACTGCATTGAACAGATCACTATGTGGATGCAAAACAACTTTCTCCAGTTAAACACAGACAAGACTGAAGTCATAATTTTTGGCCCACAGCAACAAAGAGAAAATGTCAAAAGTCACCTTCTCTTTGTCTCTAAAACCAAAAAATCAGGTCAGAAATCTAGGGGTGATTATGGACTCAGACTTGGATTTTAACAGTCACATTAAATCTATAATATCAGCTGCTTTTTACCATCTCAAAAACATTTCTAGAATCAAAGGTATACTGTCTGGACTAGGCTTATCCATGCCTTTATCTCCAGCAGGTTAGA
>JAVQKC010008052.1:0-27441 GCA_036025475.1 Philypnodon macrostomus
ATAGGGCCAAGACATTGACTTGAGACATTGACATTGACTCAGAGACAGTTACTACCCCCAAGCTGTCAGACTACTGAACTCTCAATAATACTGAACTCTCAATAATACTGAACTCTCAATAATCAGAATTCTCAGAAATACTGCACTAAATCACTTTACGTAATATGTTTACTGCTGCTGCACCATTTGAATGTATGTATCATGCACATCATGTATCATGTATGTGCTATACTATATCATGTGCAATACAAAATTCATCTGAAGTATTTCACCACCTGTGAAATACTCTACTTACACCTTTTTATTATATGTTTATTAAATTGTTACTTATCTCTTTTTTTCTCCCCATGTACTATTATTGCATGTTATTAGTACTTCATGACGATCTTAGCGAGTCTAACGGTTCTTCCGATCCAAAGCATTTCATTTCACTGTGTTGAATGTGCATATGACAAATAAACTTTAGGACTGTAGAGCCTAGGACAAGGGTGTCCAAACTATGGCTCAGGGGCCAAATGTGGCCCGCAGAGCAATTTGTTTTTGGCCATCAAGCTTACCTCTCAATTGGCCCAAATTGTCTTTTTGCTGCCTGTGACTTTACATAATCAAACTAAAAGACAGCATTCAATATGTAACAAGATATCCTTCCACTTTTCTCTGTGGTTATTATATAGAGGGACACTCAGTAAAAAAAACTGCCAGAAGATATGTGTCCAGAAAACAGATACAACCTCAGAGGACTTTTGGTGAAGCAAAATCGGTCACCTCAGAGAATGGCCCTCCTTGGTATTCATTATTGACAATGTGGCCCTCAGTGAAAAACGTTTAGACACCCCTGACTTAGGAAGTCTATACACAGCTACACTGTTGCCCATAAAGTTGGATTATTTTTTTTTACCTCCCACTTTTCAGGCAGATCCTGGGCTAATTCCTGTAAACTCTGAGGAGTAGGTGAATATTGATTGATATACATAGGAATAAAAAGAGGAACTTCATGGGCAACAGTGTACATTTAGGATTTTGGCCAAATTAGTACCTGTAGTATACTACCGGAAAATAAGGTAGACGATAAGTCCCTTAAATGCACCTCGACACAGGCGGTTACAACCCAGTGCCCCATACAAGTGTAACAACTGTTGTGCTCTTGAACTTTGGCATCCTGAGTCTTGCTGCAGAAGAAGAGGCACTCAACTTGCGCCTCCACAGCCCTGTTGTCAAGCCCTGTTTGCTGGAGTCAGAACTCAGAGGTGAAGAGACATGCCAACACGCCACTGGAGCGGCCCGAGCCACATGACTCAACCTGTCCCAGCGCGTTAGCCCCACCGCAGTCAGGGCCATAAGGGAACACGGCCACGGCTACTGAGTCACACACGCTGGACACACCAAAGATCATACGCTGCTGTAGTAGGGGGGGTATGCAGTCAACCGCCCCCTCCCAAAGGATGTAGGACAGGTTGTATAGGCACCATGTGGAAAGTGCTTACTGCAAGAAAAGTGTATGGTGTTTTTCTCATGTGTCCTAAAAAGCACAGGGTTTTAATGGCTCAAACTGCTGTGTAAGGCAACTGAAATGAGAACTGATGATGTTGTATGCACTTTGACATGACGTTAGTTTTACTTTTTTACAATGTGTATCGCCAAAGTATACAGTAATAGTATTTATTCAGTGTTATGATGTTGAATAGTCAATCAATGTATTTCTTTGTTATTGTCTGTGAAGATTCTCAGTTAACCAGGCTTTCGGACCAAAATACATTATGTCTGAATTGGTTATACTGGCATAACGTTTTATAGGCTGTTTTGATGTTCAGGGAATTGTACAGTCTATTTGCTGACATTGTAATGTCAAAACATTCACACTTCACTACATTTAGCACATTTAACAAATCCTTTATGTATGTATTTATTTATTTATTTTACAGATAGATACATAAGGACTGATACAGTCACCAAGCAATGATTGTACATTGAATGGCCACCACTGAGCACCAATTTCATGGGATGAATACTGCAGACCTCTGCTGAAGATTTTATGTTAAAAGTATAAAGAAGTTTTAAGAAAATCAAGAAGGCAGGAGAAGCTAATGAGAGCATTCTTCTTTGACAATGATCTGAGATGAGACCCACGAAGATCAATGAGCCTCCTGCCTCTGATCTGTAATCATATGCTTTATTATCACCATTGTATGTAAGGTCATTGTAGGTTAGAACCAGCTGACTGAGACCACTGAGAATGAGAGCAATAGATGTATGTAATGTAATGTAACCTACATGTGCACATAAGGGGTTGGTCTGATTTCCCCATGTTGCTGATGCTCCAGGACCAACATGGAAGTTGTTGGTTTTGGTAGGATTTTAACTGCTTATGGTTAGGGCCAGCCAGGGCTATGGTTATGGTGTTATATTGGTCCCTGTGTCTGGTTAAGGTTAGGGCAAGGTCAATGGTTAGGGTTGAAAAGATAGTCGTGGGTCCTGGAACATCAGCCACACAGGGAAATCAGATCGACCATACATAAAACGTCTTAGTTGTACAGTATGTTAGATGGAAAATACTTTGCTATATTGTGAGTTAGGGCCAAAGCTGCTGACACAGCTGGTCAATAATGGAACAGATTATTTGTTTTAGTGGATTTGTTGTGTGATCAAAGACCCCTGTATCTTCAAGAGTGAAAGATAAAGCCAGTGCCTTGGCGGAGGTCTAGTTTTTTTAATTTAGAAGCATCAATTACTTCTTAACCACAGGACAAATGTTTTACTGTACATAAAGCCTGTTTATTTTTAGACAGATGGAATGCTGGGAGATATCAGGCTTTACGGATGATAAAATGTGGGTTGCCTATTGTTCAAAGTACTTTACAAAGTCGCTCATGTGGCCATTTGTGCAGTTAAGTGTAGGCAGGTGGCTGTTTTAGTGGGCGGAAGAAATGTACACAAGAATGAAGGGGCAATTTAGCCTGACAGTTAAAGGCTCGGTGTCTAATTTGGATCTCCCCCGGTGAGCAAAGTAAGGATGCTGAGGATACCAACAACAAGGGCTCATTACCGTCACTTTAGGAGGCAGGAGATGGGTCCATACTTTAGAGCTGCACAAGACTATATGGCCAATGTATAGTTATTAAAATATTGGCAAATGCAATATCTCGATCTCGATCTCGATCTCTATTTCTAACTGTACATTACTGCTTCTATTGAATTTAGGTGTCTGATATATTAATGTTTCATGCGATTGAATATCCAGGTCTGGCTATCTGATGTAAATTTGTGTTATTTAGCTTTTAGATTTAAGCCCAGCCAGGGACTGGAGTCGAGAAATATCTTGAGCTACAAACTCTATATGCAGAACATCAGTTGCTCTCTCTGTACTGGAACTATGTTTCATTTGCATTGTCCCTGTCAAATAAACTTAATAAATAAATTTAAAAAATAACATCTCCATCTCCTTCTCCATCTTCATCTCCATCTCCATCTCCATCTCCATCTCCATCTCCATCTCCATCTCCATCTCCATCTCCTTCTCCTTCTCCTTCTCCTCCTCCATCTCAGTCTGGTTTAGCCTTTAGAATTTGACTTAGACAAATTCTGTACATTTTAAGTACATGAGTACATACACTGTCACTATGTCAAAACCAATACCACTTACTTAAATCTTCAACATTGCTATCACCTATCATGTTTTGTAATATCACGCAGCCCTAGTCCTTACCCCTTAAAGCCCAAAGCCACTCTCACGTGTGTGCTTGACCCAGACACACACGTACACGCTCTGCAGTCGCCTGATAAGCCTCACGCCTCAACAATTGGCCCCTGCAAATGTCAAACCCGAGCATCTCGTTGTACCGATAGTGAGGGGGCGGGAGTGAATGAATCAAAATTTCCCTCAGTTACGTGTGACTGGAGACTGGCCAAATTAAAATATCTTATTCTTGCAAATCCTTGTGTCCTGCCCATGGTAAAGAGAAAAATATACTAGAAGAATCTTATCCCCTTTTCAAAGTCTCCGACAAGATGATACAGCTTATGTCGAAAAAGCAGCTTATGAGAGAACATCCAACCTGCTTAGTAACAGAAATGGAATATGAGCTCAGTAGTGGGGCTGGGAAATGTGATGTTTTCAAAAATATAACTAGTATGTTTTCTTCTGATTGTATTTTGTATAGTTGTTTGTGTTCCGCTGTAAAACACTGTCTCAGATTTGAATTCTTACAAAATCTGTATTGTGCGCACTGTCCTTGGGTAAGACACTTCACCCACCTTGCCTATGTTATGCATAAATGTGATTAGTGCTGCCATGTCTCTGTCAGTCTGCCCCAGGGCATCTGCGGCTACAGAGGTGGTTTACAACTGTGGTGTGAGTCAATTGTAAAGCAAAATAAATGGGCTTTAAATATCCAATGCAATATTAATAAAAGTGTTGCTTCATGACACATCAAATCATCAGCCGGCTTCACAGTGTCACATCAGGGAAGGTTGTTGAGCTTGGTCACCATCAAAACCAAACAAACGTCTTGAGGGGAGGTGGAAAAGGCTTATGCAAGCACAAATGTAATGAAAGGGGCTTTTCTGAGCGAAGGTGGAAGCTTCCAAGAGATGCATCATTGTGTTTATTCTGTTTGAACATGCACTGGGCTTGAATGTTTTTCTATATGTTGCTTCTCCTCTGGGCTTTGCGACACACAGCAATGCTTATAAATGTTGCAGACAACATTAAGATTGTATGGGTTAAGCACCGATAGCTGTTTCTTAACCAACCAGGGGGCAATTGTCAGACTTTGACATTGTGACATGAAGTCTCTAATATGACCATGCACTCATACCCCCTCAAGAGGCAGAAGAAAGCAGGCTGCCTTTACATAGTGCCCAGTACATCCCTCCTGGCTGGGGTGACCTCTGCCCAGGCACAAAGTCTGACTTAATTGTATCTAGAGGAAAAATAGCTTAAGTTTATGCCACAGGGGTTTGGGTGCATTAACATCTTAAACACGCAACCAGCGCTCAGAAGATTTGAAAATCAATTTAATCAACTGATATTTACATGTAAATGTTGAATTTAATTGGACCTGGAGTTGATTTCATTGGGAGGAGAGATGGTGATGGTGACATTCATAGGGCGGAGGAGGAGGTGACTCATAATGTTGGATCAGTTTTTGTAGTCAGACTTTACTTTCCATTTACTAAAGCAACAATATAGTAATATTTATCAATGTTTCAAATTGAATAAGATTTTAATGTTCAGCAACAAAAAATAAACTGACTTCAAGCAACCGTCAAGCCAGCCACCATACAATTCCTCTGGGTGTAGTCTGCATGTCTTCCCTGTGTTACTGTTGGTTCTCCCCGGAAAACATGTGTTAGGAGAAATGGTGACACTATAGTTCCCACAGTGAGTGATTGAGAGAGTGAATGATTATCTGTCAGTGTGTCTTTCAAGCTGAACGTACGCCGCCTAAAGCCCATAGTTGCTGGGATAGGTTCCAGGCATCTACAGTGCAGACCATAACAGGAATACAGGAACAATTAAAAACTGTTCTGTAATAGTTTACAATAAAAACATATTAATACATCATTTTAGAGTTGTGTTAGTGTTGAGCCATCCATCCATCCATTTTCTTCCGCTTGTCCGAAACCGGGTCGCAGAGACAGCAGTCAAAGCAGGGAACTCCCGCCTTCAACCGCCACCCGATCCACATTGCACCATGGTACCTCCCGCGGGTGGTGGGTCCACGGGAGGGCCTGACAGTGTGTGCATGGGCGGGGACTCGAACCACCGACCCTCCGTTTGAAGGGCATCTGCCCACTGCACCACCGCCGCGGCTAGTGTTGAGTTCTGACATCTAATACAGTAGGCCTAATTCAGACTGTATATTATAGAAGTATGTTCAATAACACTAACTATACACTTTGCCTTATCCACCACACTGTCATAGCTCTTGAGATCTTGAGTTTCTGATCTTGTATCTTTGAATATAGTCATTTAATCCCAGTTTTATCAAAGCAGTCCCCAACAATCGTGTCTAACTTAGCATTTCGAGAAGAAGACCGCTACAGGGAAGTTAGTAGAAAATGTCAAATGGCAAGTCTGTCCAAAGAATTTTAAAATATCAAACTCTTTAGAAAAATGTATTACTTTTTACACTCAATGGCCCGGAGCTCCTTCTGGTCCCTGACACTGGTCTCACAGTCACAGCAGACTCTAATTTGCCCTGGATTTCTCTCCAGCAGCGATCTAAGGTCCAACGTGATATATCCTAACAAGCATCTCTTAACTTTTCTTCTCCTCCACGCCCATTAAGGAGGAAAGCATGTCTCCTTTTTTGATTGTGCAATGTCATTATCATGCTTTATTTGGCATTTACCACAGCTGGTATTTGCACTCTAGCTCAGTCATCACTTCAAGAGCTGATTGCCACTTGCTAAGAAGCTACGGCTTTCTTTTGGGGTGGTAGAAATTTCACTTTAGTTAGAAAGAGGAAAAACAAAATACAGTATTGTTCAAATGTTTAACAAACAAAAAACAAAAAATACCCCAAGCTCACATTTAGACTGTTTTATGAGCTGTATTTTTGCATTTGCGCTCCAACTTTCAAAGACAAACAGTACATTTCAACAAGTGTGGCATGCATGAATAAATAAATAAGGCTGTACGAGTGAGCACATTAACCGCTACCTTACATGATAATATACAACGATAATCTTTTATAGACACACAATAGGATGTATGCTTGAAGATATCATTTTGACAGCGTAATCCAGCATGAAATGTACAGTTTAAACACTGACAACAGGCCAAAAGATAACTGAGTGATTCTCACACTGAGTGATACACCTGTTTTTTTGTGAGTCTTTTAGAGAGGAACAATGCAACTTTTTCCTCCACAGAGCTCCCCTTACAGGTTTGGAGAAAAGCACTGTAATACACAGAAAAATGCAAAGAATATAGACCTTGTCATGATGGTACTTTCAAGTCTGCACTATTTTATTACTTAGAGCTCTCAGCATTCTGTAAACTTCCATTTATTGTGACCTGACATGAGAGACAGTTATTTTTGTAAGGCTGTTTTATCAAGAGAAGCCATGTTAAGGTGATTGAAGCTTCATTCACCCTTTTTTTAAACCTTATATATGGTTAAAAATTAAAGTTGCATTGTTCCCCGTTAAACCGTATTATCATTCGACAATATAGATTCTTACTCTCTGACATGGTATGTATACAAATAGCATCATCTCAACTCTATACAGCACATGTACAGACACCACGGTAGCCATAACTGGTGGTGATTTCGGCAGACTTGAATTTGAAATGACGGCGACGGTTGGCTCGCTCAGACTTGCTACAACACCCCCAGCATGACGCATGGCAGTCACTGTCACTTTTAACGTGGCTTATGCCCATCAAATTAACAGTATAGGCACCCTGTATTACAATAATGAGGAGTCACCTACAACCACACATCTTTGTATTGTGGGTGTGTGGTTCTAGGCAACACATTGAGAAGTCTGAAATTGTGTTGCACCTATTTTTGACCTTTGTTGGTCTCTTTGTTCAGTCAGCATAAAGGATGAATCCTGAGAAGGTGCTGTATTTGTTGCTGTTGCCCCCGTGAGCCTTGCCCCCGTCCAGTTTTATGAAGACCTCATCGCCGGCGTCCAAATGAAGGATGACACTGTTGCTGGCGTAGTCATAACTCTGGTCTTGGTCCTGGGCGATGGCGCTGGCTCTGACCTGAAAAGAGACATGCAAACATACACACATGTAAGCAGCGTACATGTAGTCCAATGCTGATCTGGTGATTTGTGACTTAAAAAACTGTATAGTCAATTTATATGACACCTAGTTATCACAGCACCCCTCAACATAACCCAGTGCCCAAAGTAACTCACAAGTATAAAATAACATACACTATTGAAGTGCATCTCTTCCATTGTTCATATTGGCCACTGGATCAAGATACACTGTTTTGTTTTTCTGGTCTCTGTACATTGCACCTATATAACAAATAATATGTAATTTGGAACAAGAATGTCACTGCACACATTATTTTACTTCCACTCTAAAGCCAATAAAAATAAAAAAAATAAAATAAATAAAAATAAAAATAAAAATAAAAATAAAAATAAAAATAAAAATAAAAATAAAAATAAAAATAAAAATAAAAATAAAAATAAAAAAAAAAAAAAATTAAAAATGCATTAGAATAGTTCAAGTTAAAATTACATTGTATTTACAAACTTTTATATGATTTAATCTGCATAACTAAGGAGTTAAACTTGTCTCTGTGGGACAATATTTGTGTTGTATTAGAGGTGAGGCATTGTAACTTTGTTCAAAGCGTTTCTCGCCTAGTGAATATCTATCTGTTTTTTCACACTGACCAAAACCTATGACTCAACATAAAGGGTCAGCCCTGATTAAATAAGGCAGCCTCTAAGAAATACTGGCGATGCATACTATCCCATCGCATCACTGGTTTACTCTAAGATACGCCGCATTTCTATTTGTTTGTCTATTATAAAGTCTTCATGGGAAGCCAATGTTTTGACCTGAAAGCATGTCAGAAATAGATGAAGTGACATGTAATCAGGACGAAAGTGTGTGCCATGAGCTGCAGGGTCTAAGTGGAAAGGTTAGGCGTGAATGACGCAGTGATGGACATAAGTGCTATGCAGCTTCAACGTATGCTTCACAATATCCAGCCTTTTCTTTTGCAGCAGGATAAAAGTACTGTACAACACAAATGCTGAATATATTATTAGTGCAACCAGATTCTAATAATTACATGTGATGTGAAGTAGGAAAATAGTTTAGTCATTTTGTAAATAATGTCAACTCACTATTTTCTCATTTTCAATTGAATTAGCTTATTGTCCATAGTTCAAAATGTCTGAACATAGTATAGAAAATTGGATGGGAAGATAAATGATGCAATAATTGATACAAATCAATATTAAAATAGTTTACAAGGTGTTTTCAGATCATTATAAGCAACTAATTAACACTGACATGTGCATGTTTAGAGAGGCATTATAGTTTTGAAATATCACAGTCATTGTTTATAAGGGTGTTTTTAGGTCAACACTGTGCAGTGTGTCCAAGGTGTAACTCGGTCCAGATTTACATGGTGTTTGATCAGTGGGCATCACCTAGGGCTTTAGACATTACATTACATTAAAATTATCCATGGAAATAGCCAATATCATAATTCCATATCGAAGCGTCTGCACCTGACAGGCAGTGTGATAATGCATATCAGCACACAGCCACTTCCAAGAAGTTTGTTGTATTTTCAAAGGGCACCAGCTTTGAACTGGCCACTACCTCGGGCACTGTTTAGATGTGTGCAGAGAGGAGATAGCGCCTCGCTCCTTGCACTCACTTGGATGTGGACATCAGCAAATGTGTAATATGCACAGATACGCAATCTGGCAGCTTGCCACTATGCATTGTCATAATATGACAATAATAGACAGTCTTAAAATCTTTGCACACATGAACGCATGACTACTCGATTCAGACTGCCAGCGCATCCCGTCTGTTTCCTGAGCATTTTGATGGGTTTATCTTGGAGCGTACCGGGTGCATGATGTTAGCAGATGAGTGCATTCAGTCGTAATTAGCAACAGAGGTTTTGCCCTCCTAGTGTTTTGTCTTAATTAGAAGAATATAATAATGTTTAAGTACCAGTAGAGCTGAATACTGTTTTTCTTCTCTCACAAAAAATCCATATACTATGATCCCATCTGGTTTGTTTTGCCCCAATAAACCGTACTCTAACTCTTTCATTATTTTATATTTTATTATGTCCACTATTGTATTTGGATTACTTGTTAACTGAGGTAAAGGTGAAAACTGTTTAAGGTTTGACCCTAACGACAATGCATTCAACAAAAGCACACTGCACACTATTACAAGAACTTTTAGTAGATTTTTGAAGAGTTACCCACCAGACCATTTTTGATCAGGTCAGCCCACATACTTGTGCCATCTCCTCCTCTCATCAGGACATTGTAGATGAAAAAATAGGTGCCTGGAATCTTACAGGTGAACTTTCCTGTTGCTCCTTCATAGTTGCCCCCAATATTAGTCACCACGTCATCGAAGCGAAGAATGTCATAGCCTTCTTGGGGGTTTCGTAGTCCAGCGTAAAAAGCCACGCGTGGAGTTGTATTGTATGTGGTCGTGCTCACCCCTTTCCCTCCTAAACCTAGTATCCCTGTTCTCACAATGTCGACGTTATCTCCAGGGGGTCCTCTAGGTCCTGGGGGGCCGGGCTCTCCAGGGGGTCCCGGGGGTCCAGGCTTCCCCGGTTTTCCTGGTCTGCCTAGCGAGCCGTGAGCACTGTAAGTTGGCAGTGGAGGGCCAATACTGTGGTCGCCCAAATCTTCATTTTGGTCCACTTGAATGCCCGAAGTTACCGTATCTGTACCCGCATGGACGCCCATACCCGTTGTGCCTGTGCTCGGGTACGGGTCACAAACCATGCGACAGGTCCCCAGCATCTCGAAGTGGCTGGCGGCACTGTCATCTGACCCACCTGTGCCCACTGAGCTGACCAGCACGGGGATGAGGACTACCAGGACCAAGACCAGCATGACCCCCACGGCAGCTGCCACCAGGGTCTTGCGCCCGATGCTCAGCCGTGGAAGGGGCTGCGCTGCCAGCCTGGAGCTCTCCGGGGTGGAAATGGTGACTGTGGGGAGTGCGGCACCACGTCCACCAGGCAAAAAACACCAACACCACTATCACAAGGCGCTGTGAAGAGAAGAAGGATGCCTGTTGAGCAGGTAGGAGCCCACAAGTGAGCGACTAGAGGGACCGCAGCTAGGGACCAAGTGATCACAATGAGGGAGGCAGTTTGAGAAAGAGGAGGGTGAGAGTGAAGACAGCTGGAGTGGAGTGAGAGGAGGAGAGATGCACTCCATATAGGCATGTGAGTCAGGGCTAAGGAGGGCACTTTCCACTGGCACATGTGTATGAGCCGCCAGGGGAAGCAAAAAGAAAAAATGGGATGTGAAATATACACAATGAGGGCAGAATCAACTCAGTTTACCAACAAGTGTAAATAATATGTTTTAGGCAGAAATAAAATTGCACTTAACTTGGTAGCATTTACAGTATAATTTAAATGTATACATCCACAATAACTACTAAGCTGTGAAAAACCTTATTTATTTTTTGCATGGGATTTAAGATATAAATATTCAATATGTAATCATTTTGAACCAAGCCATTTACATTTTCTATATAGCTTCAGGTAGATTGATATTATGAAAAATGCCTATACTACAAAAACAAGGTCAGAAGGTACACATTTTTTGCTTATGCTGTACCTGTGTGTGAACTGGAAAGACTCCAGGCATCTGTGGTCAGTCAGTTGAGGCATAACCTTCAGAATATTGGCAAATCTAAAAGGAATACAATTAAAAAATACATATGAAAAAGATTTGCTTAATTTGAACTAAGGTCTTATTTGCTACAATATTTCAAATAAATAAAGCTGATTTAAAAAATATATATATATATATATAATCATGTCTGTGACAACTTCAATCTTTATTTTTCACAATACAAAATGAAAGTAGCCTGATTCCTGTTGTTAGCTCTGACAGATAGAGTAGTTTTGTGGACCTATATTTGTTCCTGTTGATCTCAGTATCACCCAAAATGACAGCAGTATCATATAGTAAAGAGACCAGTGACAATGGGACTCATACAGAGTAAAAGCTTTGCTGAGTGTCAAATGGTGAAGCATAAATCACAGTGTTGACCGTTCAATGTGACAACAATATAATGGACACTATTTTGGCTCAGCCGTTTCTTCCAGGTGTATCACTGGACTCAAAGATTGAGGTTTTCCCATATTGCCACAAAACCACGATCTTTACATTAGATAACTGTTCATTGTTTAGCAGTTAAAGTATTTTCAGTACTGTTTCCCACCATTTCTTTTACCTTTTACTGTGGCTTTTCAAATGGCCTTGAACGCAGCGCCGAGAGGGGTCGATGTACGCTGCTAAGTGCTAATGGCTACTGCAAACTCTCCAAATGAGAACGTAGCTAAAGCAACAGTCCATATCGATTTTATGAAACAAACCAAGTTATTTAAGGACAAAAAGACATAGGCCTACAGTTTAAACTATTATTTCCTAATAGCAATTGGCCACAAGGTACGTAATATTGACAAAAATACATAAAATAACATGGACATGAAAACTTATTTAACTTCAAAAAACTACAATCAAGTTTTTGTGAAGTTAAATACGTTTTCATATCGACGTTATAATATGTTTTTGTTACAAATGATTGAGTTGAAAACGTTGAAAGCCACAGTGCCCTCTAGTGTTGTTACTGGTTTTAACCTCAAAATGTCTGCGCATGGCAACAATCTGCAATAATAATACCTGTTTATAAAAAAAAGCAACTTTGTATTTGTACATTTTACGTCATCACAATATTGCCAAATATTTAAGTTTCGCGTAGGAGCAAAGGAACATTATTATTATTATTTATTCATGCAAGTAAGAACACGAAGAAGTTAAAAGTCTCTAGAGATTATGAACTCCTAAACTCTAGATATAAAAAAAATGTCCGTGCATGACATAAAAACTGTAAACTATAATTAATCAGTTTTACATAAACACAAAGATATCGTTCTGTTAGTTGAGCCGGTCTGGGATGTCTGACTCATCGTCCGTTGTTTTGTACAAGGTGTGGCTACAGCTTCAGTTAGAGAGCTACAATACTTTGCAAAACTAGAGTTTGCAAGAATTATAATATTTTCTGTATGAATTAAAACCTCACCTCTAGCAGTAATAAAGCATCAGTAAATACGTAATGGTCAGTACTTTACTAAGCAGTCTATATGTATACAGTATTTATATGTAATAATTAGGACTAAGGAATTAAACCCTAATAACAGTAGGCCTATTTAACAGTAGGCTTAACTAAAATGTAAAAAAATAAAAAAGAATTATATTATAAACTCCCTTGCCTTTAAAACTGGTTTAAATTAGTTCAACATTCCTCTTGAACCATAAGGTTGCGCCCATGCTGAGAGGTAGGACTTGCTGAAAGGCGTGTCTTCGGGTTGGTCTCTTCACAAAGCCCAGATCTGTTTTAGAGCACTCTCTGTCACCAAACCAAAGTAAGTACTACATCTGTAACTGTATTAATATTGTTAGTTTAATGGTAATAATGCTTGAATTTGAGTTGCCTGATAAATTTAAAGTTATTGTTGTTAACATTGTCCTAACATATGTTCACAATAATTACTAATCTTTTCATTTATGTCTGCATTCCTGATTTTTTTTTCTAGCCTACCAGCCGTCACCATGCCTGAGACTGCAGAAGCTCATGCTGCCACTCTCACCACCAACCGCAACTGCACCGTGGAGATCACCAATGTCAGCAGCTTTTACTGTCTTAACAACCCGAAGTAAGCTCTGCTAATCTAAAAACACACACACACACAGGTCCTGAAGTAAAAGCATTTGTTGAACTGTTATGCGTGTATTCCTTTAGGGTGTACATGGAAAGCGGTTTCTGCCACAGCCCTCCTCAGCCCACAGTGCGTACCACCAAGACAGAGGTGTGCTCTTTCACCAAAGATGACAACACAGCTTCGGGCGCCGTGGGGGTCTTAACCTACGAGTTGTTCCACATGCAGCATCGCAAGTGCTCCGAGCTCATGGCCGTCATGTTCTCCGTGCCATTTGACTATAACTTCTACAAGAATTGGCTGGCGGTGGGCATTTTTGAGCAGTCCCGGGTCTGCGATGAGAAGCTCTACAAGTTCATGTACAATGAGAAAGATTTCACCAACTTTGTGCGCCATGAGGCAGATGGGTCAGGCATAATGTTTTCTTCAAGCACATTGGATGTTAGGGCCTGCATGTCTAGTGATGGCAAGGCTATTATCAAACTGGAGCTCTATGACAAGATGGGTAGATGAGTCAATGTCCAAAATCATCTGCTAGCACCAAATATGTACCACCATTTGCAAGCTTGTTAATGCATAAAACTGCCATATATGTGTTGTCTGTCTGTATATGGGTGCTCTATAAATAAAAAACAATGAATTCATATTTGCGTTTGGCTTATTTTAGCTTGAGGACACGGTATGAGAATTATAGTAATACATTTGAACACCTTTCAATCAGTGCGACTGCGGTTGCTCAAAAAGAATTAATGTTAAGGGCATAGTTTTCTGCACAGCTTAACTTAAAAACACTACTTCCAAGGGGTGCGGTTTAGCTCAGTCGGTAGTGCGTGCGGCCCATACTCAGAGCCTACAGTGCTGTGTTGTGAGTTCAAATCTGGCTCTCGATAGTTTGCCCAAATGTCAAACTCCATTCTCTTACTTACTGTCCTATAAATAATAGCCAAAAACAGGCTAAAAAATGTACTCAAAGAAATTTAAATGAAAAGGAGTGGTGTGCTGTGACACCAAGGAATGTGAGTTTTGAAAAGCCAGACAAACTGGATTGGTTTGGCAGTGGAAAATATTATTCCTCCCTGTGAGTTGCATGTTTCTTTCATACGTTTGTTTACACGGGTTACTGAGGGACAAAAATTTTTAGACAGTGACTAATCGAGGTTTTTAAATGTAGGTGGAGACATTTTTGGGTGGGACTTGGGTGTATGCATTCCCCATCGGGATGTGCAGATCTCAGCCCAGTGCTTTTCAGGCTTCACACAATCCACCACGCGCTGACAGGTAAGCCACTGTATATTCGGTTGAATGTTTTAAATAATAGAAGCATCCCCACATATTGATGACAGTGTTGTGATTGTAACAGCCTTTGAAATCATCATGGGGGAAAGTGCAGAAGCTGTGGCTGCTAATCTTCTCAGCCGAAGAAATGTTACTATTGAGATCTGTAACCTCACCACTAACTACTGCCTGATCAACCCCAAGTAAGTATCAGATTTGTTATAGTTGATTCCATAATACATGTTGAATGCTAAGTTTGAATGTGTTTATTGTGCACATAGGGTATACTTGAATAGTGGCCAGACCCATATCCCACCCCAACCAACTGTGCGACCTCTCAAAACTGAGGTGTGCAACTTCAGCAAGACCAGTGCCAAAGCTTCAGGAGCCGTGGGCGTCCTGACGTACGACCTGTATGAGAAAAATTACAAAGATTACAAAGAGTCAGTAGCCATAATGTTCTCTGTGCCATACGACAATAACATGTACCAGAACTGGTTTGGTGTCGGCCTCAACAACAAGGGAAAGGAGTGCAACGAGGCCTTGTACAAAGAGATGTATTATGACAAAGACCAAAAGTGCTTTGTCCGAGAGAAGGCTGTAGGCAGCAGCATCACATATGAGGGTGATCACCTGGACGTAAAGGCTACTATGTCCCCACTGGGCAAGGCTATCATGAAGGTCGAGATCTGGGAGAAACTCTTCAGTCAACAAAAAGGTCACTAGCTGTAAAGTGCACATACCTGCTGTATGCACAAGTTTGTAGTCTTCATCGAGCTTCTGCTATGGTAACCATCTATTCATGACATATATGTGTAAAATAAACTCTCATGCAAGACTTGTTCCTGTGATCATTCAAGTGTCATCCAGTCTGACTTGTAGAGCTAGTTATGGCTTAGCTCAATCAATCCAATCCAATTTATATAGCACATTTTACAGGTACAAGTGATGCACAGAATAGAAGTTAGTTAGTTACTGACTTACATACATGTGTATTGTAGGTTTTGCATTGCTTTTTAAATGCAAAGTTCTATGAAAAGTGTATAACTTCCAGAATATATCCAGAATAATACTGACACACATTGATAAGATTTGTTTTTAAACATATTCACAACAGTTTCCATACAAGTATATTATACAAGTATACTAGAGAGGAAAAATTCACGTCTGCCAGATGTAAAAGTAGGTTTACATGGTGGTCATTGTGGTAAGACCACGCCTATCTCCAATATTCAAAGCGCATGACAAGGACGCCCTCTGGTGGTGTAGAATCTTTGGTGCAGGTTTCGTTTTCAAACTAAGATGAGAACGGTGGAAATAGATGTTTTTATTTATTCAAAAGTCAATCAAAAGAGTGCTAATAATATTAAACAAAGAATAATAACAGTAACTCAAATGATTCGTGATAAATACACCCTTCAATATACATCTAATATGTCTAGCCTGTTATATTGAATTGAAATTGAAATCATATTGCACAAATGTAATGAGATCTTAGCATGTATGTATACATTACTCTGTCCCAGTGCACTGGTCATAGAATACATTGACCACCGTGTTGAACCTTTGTTTGAGGTACATCTCCAGTGTCTCAAGTGTCATCTGCCTCACATCATAACCTCTGAACTGTTTCTTTGCAGTCTGGTCAACAGGCACAATTTCCTCAGTGCTGTTCCTGTCATTTCGACCAATAGCAGCATAAGTGGGGAATGCATTCTTCAGATACTGTGGAAGACTGTTGTTGAACTGTGGACAGCAATAAGCCGACCATAAGTACTCTGGCACAGCCACTCGTTTGTTCTTGAGCCAGGGCTCCTTGTTTTTGTATGGGATAATCCCGGTCACTATGTAGGCTTTTCCAATGCAGTAAGCTGCTAATGTTTTATTTACGCTCTGTTCCAGGTTCTCCCAGGGCCCATCATTGGAGCCTGCTTTCTGGGGTACCACATTGGTGAGGGTGAAGGTGGAGGAGCGGTCTTCGTGAAGCTGGTGGTGGAGACTGGGGTTCAGGTGACCACGGGAGTAGGTGGAGTTGATGTAGTCCAGCTCTACAGCCTGACTGTCCACTACATTCTGGTCAACAGGGCCCGGGGGAAAGAGAGCCATGTTACCATTGGCTTGAGGGTACGCTAGCTGAAGGAAGATACAGTGAAGAGTCAGATTTGAAGCTTGCATTTTAGACTGAGCACATTGATCTGCTAGATTTCTTAAAGCATTGATAATTAATATAGACTTGAATCATTGTGACCCTTCCTACACAACAAGCTGTGTAGGCACTGGCAGTTCAACTCTTTTCAAAGGGAGGAAGTAAGAAATGGAACTGTAACACACACTGATAGCACAAGCATGTTCCAGGCTGGACTTTAGACTCAGTAATCCTCAACATAAACACATCATAAATAGTTAAAGGCAAAGAAGAATCTAGAGGAGCTTGCCAGTATACATACTGAGCTATAAACTAGTACATCTCATATTTCATTGGTTTGAACCCCTATCTATTTTACATTTTGTCTTCTCTGTTTTGTAAAGCTCACTTACCTGTGGCTCATACTTCCAAGATGCTGAAGGTCTCTTTCCTGATGGTATGTCATATATATAGGCAGAAAACCAGGGAGAGCGCCTCGGGCGACTGTACAGTGAGGCAAAACGAAACTGGTTAGAGTATCTCTGACAGATTGGAGTGCCTGTTAGACCTTTAGGCGGCCAAGATCTGTAGAAGTACTGCAGGCACGGAGCAAAATCACCCACATCACATCCACATGGTGTTGATAAAACAACAATTACAAAAGTTAAAGTCAATAAGGAGGACATTTTGTTCCGTCTGTGGCGTAGTGTTGAAATGAAACTACTGTTCACAGTCGGCTGAATGAATGGGTAAACACTTCCTGTTACTTTGCAGAAGTTCCAATGATTGACTAGACTAAGGCTTTTGTTTTTGTCATTTAGATTTGGTTTCCTTTCTTTTGTAAAGAAAAAAGTCCATGCAGCATGAATAAAACACTGTAAAGACTGTTAACCTTACTTAACCTTACAGTACAATGATGAACTCACATAGTTGGAACGCTCACCTCACAGTCTTTGTAATGTAGTGAGATTTAGTTGTCTGGAATTGTAGTCTATTAAGTGTTCTCAATTGCTTTGCTATATATATATTACTTGCAAAACCCAGTAATTTGATCAAAATCCTTAGTTAAGTTCATTCTTTCGGTCAGTTAACTCATCAGCTTCTTCCATTAGAATGGCATTAGGGTCATCTGAGTACCTGACTGAGAATCAAAAACTTTCCACCTTTAGCCTGAGTAGAACTCCTCTATTGCATTATCAAATGAACAATTATGACATATGTTATTTTGTTTATCCATTTTGGTGTAAATGACTCTATAAAGTATTTTTTAAAGGTTAGACTATTTAACTTAATTAATTTAGGGGCTACCGATGAAAAATAGCCTTCTGGCTAACTCTGGCATATTGACAGAAATGTTTATTAATATGCATAAATATGTTTATTTATGTATGAAATAAATCAATAAAAAACTGAGAGCATCACAAAAACAACTGACAGTGTAAGAAACACCGAAAATTGTACTAAACCATTTGAAATAATGCCCCAAAGCATTTGGTCATTGTAAAAAATCTACAGATTTTATGATTTGCAAAAGTAACTTATGGATTTGAAAGGTTGAAAAAGTAGTTTTGAGAAATGTTTCTGAGAACATGGTTCATGGTGTACATGGTTCATGGTGTACATGGTTCATGGTGTAAATGTTTCATGGTGTATCGCACCAAGACCCATAGAAGCTGGTATTATTTGCTGTAACTTTTAGTCTCAGTTGATGTTGAGTTTTTTAAGAGAAATATTTTTCTACATTTTTGAGTAACTTGTCAAATTTTGTTTATTTATGCAAATAAAAAAAATCATTGACTTTTTTTGAAGTGTTATTGTTTATAACTTTGTTTCCTAGAGTGCTCGTGGTGCATTCCTGCTCCTTGTTCACAACTCACAAAGAGGGCGGACTTTTGGGGGAGGGAAATTTGTTTGCACTCCATTGGGATCACCCCCACCCTCCCTCTCTCCCTCCCTCTTCTCCCTCCCTCTTCTCCCTGATCTTTCTTATGTAACTTTATAATCGGGTTTGGATCCTTTTACAAGTAACGGCACCGGATCCATTTCACTGGGCTAGAAAAGGCACACATTTTTCAGCAATATTAGGAATCTAAGCACGGTAGGTTCTCTTCTGTTATTGCTTTGTAAAACCTCATATACATCCTTGTAGGCAGGAGTTCATCTGGGCCAAAGTGCAAAGTGTGACATTCCTGTGTGTGCAAAGAGAAGTGGACAGGGAAGTGAGCACTTAGGGAGACGCTAATGCAAACAAGATCAAAACTATTGTAAGACTTTTCTAGCTTATCATATGTGCAAATATAAATGAAAATGACACACTACCATTGTTTTACAAGTATACTTAAGAGTTCATTCCCCTACAGTGTGTGACGGCCCAAAACACTGAGAAAAAAAGAATAGGGTACACACTCAGTAAAGAATAATTAAACATCAATTAATTTATTACTAAAGAGGATGCACTTAGGTGGGGGTGGGATCAGCATGGTGATATACAGAATTCAATTACCACAAGTAGGCCAAAAACAGGAAATGTGAAGCCACAGAAAAAAACTCCTACCCACTGATTTGTTTTTATCTTGTGCCTGATGCATGTTTTTACATTTATAGTTTTTAAAAGTCTTAAGTATAAACATTCTACACTACCATATATAAACCACATCAGACAAGGGAAAGATAGTGAAACTCTGAGAGGTATGGCAGGTGGTCCCAGAAGATTTGTGGTGCTTGGTTTGTCATCGACGTATATAGATAAGTAGTTCTACCTAATAAAGTGGCCAGTCAGTGTATTATGTAGTAGGCATATTCACCATTTGCTCATATTTGCTGTTTATCTTTTTTAGTGGACCAATGGGACTCATCCCAGGCCTCTCCCTCCTCCTGTTATCTGCTGCATCCCTCCTGATGACAAGTGTGCAATCTGGAAAGGTTTTGGTATTCCCAGTGGATGGCAGTCACTGGGTCAACATGAACCTCATAATTGAGCGTCTTCATGCCAGGGGTCACGAGGTCACAGTGATTCGCACTGCCACCAGCTGGTACGTCAAGGAAACTGCGCCCCATTACAACTCCCTCACCATCACTTTACCAGAGGCCATTGCCATTGAAGAGCAAGACTTTTTTGTGACGTTTTTGATGAAGATATTGGCTATCAAGAAGGAAGGGGGCTCACCAATGGCGTTTGTATCTTTTTATTGGGAAATGCTTGGTGCGTTGTCCAAAATCCACCAGCAGGCAAGCATGTTAGGAGTCCAAATGCTGGAAAATAACACTCTGATGCAGCAACTAAGAGACACACAGTATGACGTGGTTCTTATAGACCCGGGTCTGCCTGTGGGCGTACTTGTGGCACATCAACTCGGACTACCTACTGTTTTTAATGTAAGGTGGATCACCAGTGGCGAGGGACATTTTGTTGTGGCGCCTTCACCAACGTCCTATGTGCCAACATCAGGAGTGGCCTTACCGGACAAGATGAGCTTTTGGCAACGGGTCCAAAACACATTGCATTATGGCTTAAATACCTGGATCGACAAGTTTATAGTGTGCCCGGTTTATGACAGACTGGTTGAAAAATATTTTGGTTCTGATGTAAAATTTTATCATCTTTTACAAGGGGCAGACATATGGCTGATACGGGTGGACTTTGTATTTGAGTTTCCAAGACCCACCATGCCAAATATTGCATACATCGGTGGTTTTCAATGTAAACCTTCTAAAGTGTTACCCACAGAACTTGAAGATTTCGTTCAGAGTTCTGGAGAACATGGGTTTATTTTAATGTCTTTAGGTACACTAGTCAAAGGTCTACCCAAAGACATCACTTCAAAAATTGCTGCTGCTTTTGCCCAACTTCCCCAAAAAGTAATTTGGAGGCACGCCGGTGAAACGCCAGACAACTTAGGTAACAATACTTTGCTGCTAAAATGGCTACCACAGAATGACTTACTGGGACACGCCAAAATCAGAGCGTTCGTATCTCACGGTGGTACCAATGGAATTTATGAATCGATCTACCACGGCGTACCAGTAGTTGGCCTCCCCCTTCTTTTCGACCAACCTGAAAATGTTTTGAGGTTAGAAGTCCGGGGAGCGGCGAAGGCCCTTGATGTGACAAAAATCACCACTGAAAGTTTTTTAGAGACAGTTAAAGAAGTCGTCAACAACCATTTTTACCGAAACAACATGAAGCACCTGTCTGCCCTTCATCACGATAAGCCTATGCACCCCCTGGACACTGCCCTCTTCTGGATAGAGTTTGTAATGAGACACAAGGGGGCGTCACATCTGCGAACCGACTCTTACAAAATGCCATGGTATTCTTATTATTCTGTGGACGTAGCGTGCTTTTTAATGGGAGTGTCTTTACTGATGATGGCAATCTTTGTGGCCACTGTTCGATTTTTATGTACTAGACTGTTCAAGAGAAGAAAACCCAAACAGGAGTAGCCTTATTAATCTAATGTTCACAATCACAACTGAACATGTAACAGACCATACTTGATGAATACTCTGATGTATCGTCCCCTTAGAATGATACAGTTCTATCTGCGTTCTGACTACATTTGAGTAAATCCACTTTAAAAAGTCAAGGTTTGATAATACAGATAGAACATTATATATTGAGATATCCTATAAAAAAACAAACAAAAAACAATATATAAATAAAACTCAACAAAACTTGCTATTATAAAGATTAGGTATCTAAATATAGGAATATGTAAATAACTAAATGGCAGTTGCCAAAAATGTCAGATAAACCATATAACCATATAATTCTAAGGAGACGATATAGCACAATGGTTTGAAAATAAAAGACATGGGTTATTTGTGATGTGTCTGTGCTTTTTTTCATTGTGTTTTTTATTTTTAATTGCTTCACGTACAAAATTTAATGAATCCTTCAAAAAGTTGAAGGACGTAAACTTTCACAAAAAATCGATATCCATAGAACAAAAATATTTTTAACAATATAATCTACATATTCATTTCACAAATCCATCTGTAGTTGATCTTACAGGATCCATCCAGGTTTGAAACGCCTCTGCACTGGAGTCCACAGTCCTTTAGGGTCGTCCTTTTTCCAGATGTCAGGTTCAGATCCCACTCCTGGCCTATCAAGCCAGTGTCTGTGCAAGAAGAACTGTTACTGTTTCACATAATGGTAACTAAAAACAATGGTTGTATCAATTATAATATTTCCATGGCTATGACTTACTGTATACTTTAAGTTGCTTGTCCATCGACCCAGCGCCAGTCTCCCTCCTGCTCTATGTCCGACATACCGATCCACAGACAAGGTGTTGGTCAACAGTGTGGCTAGTGTCATGAATAAAATTCAGATTAAAAAGAAAACAGGAACATGTCAGAATACATATAATTTGATATTGGACTCCAAGAATTATTTTGTGGTTAATCTTTGGCATCACCTAGTGGCAATATTGGAGATTGCATGTCCATAGTAGCCCTGTGACATAATTAAACATACATGTTTTTGCCCTGACCAGTTTGTGTGTGTAAATATACAATGTTTAGGTTGTTTTTGTTTTTGTCATATTTGTTGGATGCAAATGCAATGCGTTTAGTGTACATCACTTTGCACAATGGTCATTTAACATGTAATCGGGCAAAACCTTCAAATTACAAATGATGTTACATGGATTAGGTTAAAGATTAGTTAAATTTAGTTCTATCCATCATTCTGTGTCCTGGCAAGTCATAAACCACACCTGTTCTTCTTCAGTATTGATGATGAGCAGGTCGGCCCCATGTGTCTGACACCAGGTTCGACTGGAGCTCCAGGACGGGCTCCGGGAGGAGAAGTAGTAGCACTTTGTTTAGAACAAGTCCAGCTCTCAGCACACTTCTTATACACACGCTCTATGATACAAAAGATACAGTAACATATTTGTATTACTGGCAATGACAATACATTTACTATATACATTACCTCTATTTGATGTTTTTCCTGCTCGTTTTAGACTTTGGTTTGCCCTGCTGCTCACTTTCTTTTACTAAGTCTTCTTGTAGTTTTTGAGTTACCTTCAAAAGTGTATTAGTCTCAGCTTGTTTTTGACGTTCCACTTTTGAATGGGACATATTGACCAGTGTTTTTCTTTGCTTCACGCCACGTTGAACCAATTTGTGATTTTCCTCTGTTCCATCAGTTGGACGTGTTCCTGTAGCAAGGTCCCGGGACACATACTTCACCAGAGTCCAGTTGAGTAGTTTGGTCTGCTCCTCTAGTTGAAGATTTTGCTAATTTCTGATGTTATTGTCTCTTTTTAGGTGTGTGTTGACTGCAGTGATTCTGTTGTCTGATGTTCTGGTAGTCCGTGATGAGGTTGTTCCATTCAGGTCTGCTGCTGGACTATATAGATGAGTCATAATAAAAAATAATGCATTGTTTGATTTTTTTCTTCTCTTGTGAGACTTTTATACTTGCATGTTTATGTGCCTGCGTTTTTTTATTTTTTGTAGTAAATAAAGCCATATTTTATTGAACATTGGGTCACAACCTTCCCATGGCCCACATTTAGGGAACCTCTGTGTTTAAAGAGAATGAATATACAATTAAAAAAATATATTTTGAATGTTTTTGTAATTTTATATATCATTTCATAATATTATTATATCATTTTGTAATATGGATGAATGAGATTTGACACACGTGAAGAAATGTTGATGTTTATTTACACATGACAGCAGCAGGAAGCAAAGTGTTGAAAGTCCAATCATGAGACATCTGTGTGCAGTCAGCATGTGGCAAACCTCATGCCCTGGAATATTGTATTGTGTCATTATGCACACTTAATTACACTGGTCTTGCTCTTTATTGGGATGGCTGCCGGTGTGAAACCATTGAGCCATGATAATATGATGAAATATATTTTTTCAAGTTTACATTTCCATACCAGTTTCAAGTCTTAATTTAGGCCGATAACAAAGCCACATGCATGCATATCTGTGAAAAAAGGCTTCAAAAACATGAAAAGCTATAATGATAAAGCGTGTCTGTGGTTTCCTGTTATGCATCATCCAAACCACGTCTGGCACTCCTGAAAACTTACACGATTCTTCAAAAGGAAATGACTAACATAAAGTGCACATTAAATCAGAGGGCAAACATGCAAAAACAAAAGGACTTACCTTATATGATGTCATGCTTCCAGGAGCTAGAAGCGTGCGACTGAAGGGCACTTCTTTTTTTGGGTCTGATTCTGATATTGGAGGGCTTTGAGTGGCATCTCAACAAATACCATGCAGTTAAAAAATTTAATTTGTAGTAGTTTTCATAGTTTATTATTGTCTAGGTCGATGTACACGGTATTCCATATTCTACCACTAGAAGGCGTTGTTGTGTTGCAATAGTAACCCTGAAGCGTTCATAAATGTATATAATACTTACTCAAATAAAACTGTTTAGAAAATATACCAACACAAAAATGCATGTACACATTTCACCTGAATTATAAAGCATATAAAAGAAGTGACCTACTGCTCATAAATAATAACAGCTAAGGTTTTTGATATAGATAAGACAAAACAATGCTCCTTCACTCGCTGATACTGAGCTTTATGCACTAATTGAGTTCAGTTCTAATTCAAAACCACTAATGCCATAGGTATGAAGAGGAAATACTCACCATTATTGTTTATTAATAACCCCCATTTCCTGCCAGTGACCAAAATACATCTGGGCCATTTTAGTATCAGTTTGACCAATTTCTGTTTATGTAGTTGTTTATTACATACAGTCAGGTGTATACAGAGGACAATGTGTATTCTGTGCTAATGAGCTGCTATTATCACGAGTATAGGCCCTTTGTCAAACTGTGGCCTGTATGCTTTGCTCTCTCACACACAGCTTGACATTACTGTGAGAAAAGTGCACGTCTACTCTTTTGTAATGCTTCATGTATGTTTATAGTGTCCTCCTATACAATAAACAGTACTAGAAATTAGGATATATATATATGTGTGTGGGTTTTTTTTTTTGGTCTTTACTGGTATATTATATGTCTTTATTGGTAGATTGCAGTGCAAACATTATTAGCATTTACAGCATATTTCATTTCCAATACCCACAAGTCTGTCCAGAACACCTCAAAAAATTATTTGCAGAAGATATAAGTCAATATATTTGTCCAGTGTGACAAATAGGTAAATACAGTAAATTAGGGAGAATAATGTCTATTAATACTATATAAAACTAGGGGTGTGCAATATGCTGATAAAAGATTGTATTGTGATACAAAGTTATGATAATCTGCTAATCTGGAAAGATCATTAAATTGTGCCACAGTGCATTAATCTATCTTTGTTCTTCATCGTCAATTTTACAGTCACAATGCCAGTGTTCATTAAAAAAAGGAGAATAAATACAATTAATAATTATTCTGATGAACATTGAACTGTAAGTACATTTGTAGTAATATTTTCTACAATCTTGATCAATTTAAAATCTATTCTAAATAACACCATATTGCCCACCTCTATATATAACTCTTGAGGAATATTGTCCTTCTCATTTTTTGTAGTGAATTTTTCTACATAAAAGACCATAGAATGTAAAGTAGTGTCAGTTGTGTGTCTTGTTCTTCCAGATGACCACATAGACCAGTCCTGGGATCAGACTTACTGGGATCAGGGTCAGAGTCAGGACCACACTTTCAGGTGGGTCCACAAAAACATCACTAGTACAGTTCTGGAAGAAGTCAGAGTGAACCTCCAGGAAGAACTCCTGAACAATGGGGTTTGGGTAAAAACAGCCGGCTAAATTGGACATCGTCTCCAGGCAGACTGTCATCTGGTAGTAGGGTCTGTAAACAGTAGAAATAAAACATGAAAAAACAGCATGTTTTTTTATTGCTAATGTCAAAATATCCATAGATTTTTTTACATTTTTGACAATTCATTATTATTTTTTTTAATGGTGATGGTTATGGATGGTTTGTATATTGTTGTTTTGATATGGGATATATTTGGGCGACATAAAAAAAATATTTTTAAGATTAGGTTATATATGATATAAACAATTATATAGTATATATAGTATATAGTATATATACTTTATTTGCACATAAAATCCTAATGACTTTTCTATTAAACAAAAAAATAAATAATTAAAAGCACAGCACATCATACCGTTTAACTTCTTCCAGGATGCACCACTTGTCTTTGCTCACCGTCGACATTTGAATGTAAAACTCTGCTCCACAACCATCACGACTAGCTTCTATCAACAGGATCTCATGGCAGTTTCCCAGCCGCTGCTCATTCTCCCAGTCCTGGAAACTCTCTGAAAAAACAAAAAACTCTTACATGACTGTCCGGCCATTGTAAACTTTGTCCTGAAAGGAGGAAGTTTTAGTGATAAGGGGTATGTCCCAGGAGAGAATAGGCTGAAAAACTCACCATCGTCCTCAGTAATCACTGTCCAGTTGTTGTTGTTGTTACTTGAAGTTACATTGGACATTGTACCTGTCAACATATATTTTTATATTTTGGGGATTTTAGAAAAAATTCAGTACTGTGCTAATGCTTAAAGAGGTTTGAAGACATGTTGTTAGGTATAGAACAGTTTAAAAAATACTACACAGTTTATTTAGTTTAGTACAGGTAGGTTCTTCTCACCATTACATTACTGGTTGCTCACATCTTTCTGTCTCTTCATAATTATCCCAGAAAGACTCAGTGCTGTTACTAGAAACTAATGTGCTTATGGCACAATGGTAATATATTGCAAAATATTCTGAATCCAGATGGTGATCCATGCACACATTGCATTTTGTGATACAACACAAAAGAATGTTATCATTTTGAAAGTGACTACTTCACAACGTATCTAAAACATTAGATCTGTAGTCTTACCATTTTCCTTTGGGCTTGATGTAACAAACAAGTCTTCTGCAAAATTGCTAATCTGTGAGCCCACATCCCCTGCAAAGATAATATTTTTTCATTCAATTAGATAACTGTGACAATGTGTTTTTTACTGAAATCTTTTATTACTGACTCAAACCAGAAAACCACCAGACAGTCTGATGAACTGAGCCGGATAAACAGGAAATACCAAGATCGCTCAAATCTGATCTATGATATAAAAAAGAACTGTGAGCGTACCTGAGATGAGGAGTGGAACGAGCAGGTAGAGGACAGTGGTGGATACAGTAAAGCTTCTGTCCCACGACGCTGCCATGACACCTCTGAGCTCTCACACACGAGACCACATTCACTTTAGACACCAGCCCAGCCCTCTATTGTGGACACACTGGACTCGCTAAAGCAGTAGCAATACGTTTTTTATATAAATGTATTTTATTAAGTTGATTGTTTGAATAATTGAGATTTATTGTTATTAGAAATGCATGTTTCAAATTAATGGGTTATTTGCAATCTTCAGTCTTTTAAAACACTTTTCAATAATTTACTAAAAATAAATGACATTACATTATACATAAACTTCATCATAAAACATGAACAATTTCTGTCTTTAAACTAGGCCTGTGCTGTCGTCCCCGACAGCAAGGTGTATATCGGCGAAAACGGCCCCGTACGTCTGCCCCGTACGTCTGCCCCGTACGTCTGCCCATACGTGCTACAACTGTTACC
>JAVQKC010008054.1:0-15089 GCA_036025475.1 Philypnodon macrostomus
CCACAGTCACACCCGGTGGTGGTAAGCTACTTGTGTAGCCACAGCTGCCCTGGGGCACACTGACAGAAGCGTGGCTGCCTACAGCCCCTCTGACCACCACCAAACACCAATCACACAACCACATTCATTAAGTGTCCAGGGACACAACGACAGTGTGCGCTCGGACGGGGACTCGAACCACCGACCCTCTGGTTGAAGGACGAGCGCCTACCCACTGCGCCACTGCCACCCCCCAAATGTGTTTTATGTGATCTATTGTCTCAATAAAGTGAATAAGAATGTGTTTGTTATAGCCTTATTGTGTTGTTTCTGTTCCACTTGAGATGTGCTGGCTGTTAGTAGCATTATACCCTGATGCCTCAAATCATCCTGTTTGAAGTTTGTATTGATTTGGTAAATATTGCCAAAACATCAGTATAATCCCATCCAAGTTGCCATCCAATGCCTCGCACAAAAATGTCTGAGCATTGTCCTGCATTTCCAAACAAATCCAATCTAACTTCCCGAATCCTGGAGTGCGCTTCCGAATCGAAGAGGATATATTACATTTTACCGCAGAGGTATGTAGACCATTTCTGTCACAGTGTAGCTCTGCTGAAAGGTAATCTGTTTCTCCATGCCTCTGTCGTGATCAAAGGAACAGCACACCCATGACTATCCCGCACAACAGCCCACGCAGCGAACTCACAACCGGCACACCAGGGTTACACGAGCCGCAACTTACTGTCACACAAACACACAACACAAAGCAAATCTGGCTTTCCGATTGATGTTGTGTGTGTTTTCTATAAGATGCTTGGCTCCAGCTGCGAAAGAATGGACACACAAACCAGAAGAATCCCGACAACAAGAGTAAACGATCAGGCTCCCACGCTTCAAACTACACAGACAGAAAATAATACAATGTTTTTGGTAGCAGCCCACAGTTAATACAATTCTGTGAGATGTTCAGTAGCCAGGCTTGTAACACTTAAATGGGATTTTCCTGAAAGAATTTTAGATACGGTTCATGCTGTGACTCCAATATAATAGACGCAGATGACATCGTGAAATGGTTGAAAAAGGTGGGAAGATTTTAGTCATCGAAGAGGCGTAGGAATGAGCTGTATCTGAAACCAGGGATGTCCAAACTGTGGCCCAGGGGCCAAATGTGGCCCGCAGAACCCGTTTTTGTGGCCCTCAGGTTTACCTCTCAATTGGCCCATATTGTCTTTTTACTGCATTTGACTCTACATAATCCAACTCCAATTTTTTGTGTGTTGGTATAATACAGAGGGTCACAAAGTGAACATATGTGGTCAGAAAACAGATACAAATGAAGGGGTCTTTTGGTGAAGCGAGATCAGTCACATGAGCGAGTGGCCCTCCTCGGTATACATTTTTGACCTGTGGCCCTTCATGAAAAAAGTTTGGACACCCCTGCTCTAAATAAACGCAAACACCATGGAACTTACAGGACCTTTTAGAAATCTGTCTAACATTATCTTCATCCATTAATCTTCTTTACATGTCTAGACTTCCTTTTCCAAACACTTTATATCATGAGCTTTTGGTCTGATGCACAGTACTCACACCTGATCCCATTCTTGTCAAAAAGACATTCCAAACAAACCATCAATGTATAGTAGATTATATTCAGCAAAGGTGGGAAGATTTTCAAGAAGCTGTAGAAGAAGCTGTATTCAACCAAGTTCAATATTTTCCATCTAGGCTCATAATAAACAAGTGTAGAATTGAAAGGCTTATATTGTGGAGTATGAGCTTGCATTGCAGACGACGCATCCAGCCGCCCCCTCCTCATGTGGGCCTCTTTCATGCTTTAGTCATCTCCACTGGGCTGCTGCACCATCCCGCCTGGCTCGACTCCCAAACCACTCTTTACAGCTTTACATCCACACACACACACACACAGCCCTGGATTACTATGTTTGTGAGGCCCACGGCGCGAGACATCCATTAACCTCTTAAGAAGAAAGAAATAGCTAAGTCCAAGTGTGAAATGTACACCTTCAGTGACATTTCTATGCATATCTTATCTTTTGTGACAAACGTATATGTATTTTTTTATCATTCTGATGAGAAATCTGAAGGGCAGTTGGCAAGAGGCAAAGCACTAATATGTTGGCCGGAAAGTAACCTAAATGAATTAAATGCTAGTGTTAGCCGGGGCAGCCAACCAAAAACTTTCAGAATAAGAATTAGTCCTGTCTCTATGGATTCAAGTTGGGGTTTTTTAGATAAGGATATAATTGGCTGAAGTGCATTTCTACCAAGCAGAATTGGCGTCAGAGGGAGGGGCTAGAATTATGTTAAGTGTACATAAATAGAGACCCACACCGCTTTTGTCTTGAAGTGTTGGACAGTTCCTTGGCCATACACGCCTACTATAGTCTGATGAAAGTCTATTGTTATTTGAAATGCAAATCTATGGTAATTAGAGATTCAATTCAATTTGTAATACCTTATATCACAACACGATAACAAAATGTACCTGTGAGGGAGATGAGTGGTAAACAGATGAATGTGGTGTAGTAGTCTACTCCACAACTGGAGGTAAGAATGGAATGAAAGGCTTAAGTCTGACTAATGTAATTGTAGCCAGCTCTCAATGCACAAAAGTAAATCTTCTTAAAGCATTAAAAAGCCATTTTCACCAGTGAGGCCCAGGCTAATGTTCTCCCTCCCCAGAATGACCTCCCTTCATTGGAATAAAAAGCAGCCGTGTTGGTCCCCCTGTAGCAGATACAAGAACACACACTTTGTCCCATAGCCCGGTCTCCTGTGGGACGTTTTGAACTGAATACCAAACTGCAGTCTCCTCACATCAGCAGGCCACACTCCACTCGCCCGGCTCTGATCTGCATTCTGCCGTTACCTGCCACTTAGCTTTCTGCTCTCCCTGCGGCAGGCTGGTTATCACTGTGCCCCGTCCTCTCCGAGCCCCGCCCCCCTGCAAAAACTCTCAGGAATAACTTTGCCTCAGTCACTTCAGCAAAGTCATACTCAGAAAACTGACACTAGTTAAGGAAAACTGTAGGTCACATCAAGCTCACATCTGTTGCTTTGGTTCATACTAAATGTTGGAAGTATTGTTGTGTGGGGTAGAGGTAGAAACATTAAGGTTAAATGCCCCATTTCAATAACATAGGCTGATTTCAGCTACTGTATATACTAGAAAACAGAGATAAATAACTGAACAGGGGCAGTCAGGCAGAATATTGACAGAGGAATTATACTATACAGTGTCTCAACAGAAAGAACTACAAAAATGTCTCAATAAAAAAAAAGTAAATAGACAGTCAAGATTGGTCAAAATAGAAAAATCTTTAATGGAAGCAGTTCCAGACCCTTGCTTTTACCCCTAGATAGCATTAATGACTATTACTAATCCAACATGGCCGCCATCACCGTACAGTTAATTGTTGCAAATGTATGTAATGTGAGTTAAGTGGTGCAAATTTAAAGCGTTTAAAGTTTTATTTAGCTGTTTGTATGTTTTGTATGTATTGTTAGTCAAGGCCAAATACTGCTGCACTCTGAAGCACAGAGGGATTTATAGGGTTGATTTGTGGGTCAATAATCCCTCTAAATGAAATGAGATATTTTTATAATATAGAAAATCCTCCATGGTGCTCTTTTGAGCATGAGTAGCAGGCTATAGAAATCCCACATTGCTTCATTAAAAAATTCAAAACCATTTCAATAGAACCTTTGTTGTAAATTGGCCAATATCCAATAGGAACTGTTCCTTTGAAATGCATCCCATTGTGAAGTATGGGATGGCACAGATAAATATAATAGACAGAATTTTTTATTACTTGGCTGGAATACACCTACATTAATAATACAGTTTTATCATATGTATATTATACAACATACTGTTATCATTCTGCTAAGTGGATTGTCCATATGGGTGATTTATCTCCCACCACAGACTGAAGCCCTAAATCTCATACAAGGTAAAACGTCAGTATGAAAAACTATATTTCACTTTGGCTCATATACAGTCCCCGGCCAAATCCATTCATTCAAAATTGAATCAGTCTAAATGCACTTTGAAATGATTTAAAAATATTGCATTCTGTAACGCATTGGCCTGTGAGAGGGATAACAACAGCATAGTGACTGGCAGGGAGTGAACTATTTCTATGTATTCTATACTGTTGCTTTCTCCAGCTGCCCTATCACCCCAACTATTCAGAGCAGTGGCTTTTAATCAGAAAGGTGTCACATTAATTCAGACAAATTCCGGCAATCTAGTTTTCTAATAAAGCTGTCATTTCTTTGGCTTCTGCTGACGTATATTCACCATCGTTTTTGATTTATGGATGCCTAATAACGTGACTGTGGCTTTTTAATAGAACATGCTGCTTGTTTTCTGGGATGAAATGGCATTTTGTGATAATTGTGTGTGTTCAGAGGGAAAGATCAGGCCTTGTGTCGTCTGTCTTTTCTCATTGGAATTGAATTCAAACTGAGCAAATCTACAAGTGGGTTCCACTAATCCACTTGGCATTGTTGTTTTATTGGGTGTGGAACTTCCAGCGGGTTCATCTTTACGGTCTGTGAGCACAGAGGCTTGGCCTTTACTTACCAACGAACGACCAACTTCTTGCATGAGACCTGCGCCTGTGGTCTGTCAAGTTACTTTTCCAGTGTAAAATATCACTTAACTGACTTACCGCATGTTTAGGTAGCACTAACTGTTCCAAATAAAAGCCAACTGAGAAGAGATTGAAATCACACACATGGTTGGTTATCATTTGCCAATAGTCTAAGTACAATTTAGTTAATGGTAGCTAGTGCTGCATTCAGTTTATTATGCTTATGCTAGGTCCAATGAAAATGAATTGTAGTTTGCTATAATAGTTTATGATATGCATTAAAATCAGTGGAGCTATCGTTAAACTCAGCAGATATGTTTCTGTTGTGTTTGTGATCATGTGAAATGTAATTTAAAAAGCTGCCTTTCCAAACTGAGGAAACAACCGACTTCTTCCTGCAGCTGTTATATTAACTCTGAAGGGATGTCCCAATGCCACTTTATTGAGAAGTCTGTCGGCACAAGTCTTTATTATTAATGAACAGAAGCTGATTTGAGAAATGTGTTGAATTTTAGTTAGTTGTTTTTTTTGCATCTCCACAGTTAAAACAGAATACCCATTTGCTGTTTAAATATGCTACACTATTTCTGAATGGTGTCAGAAGTAAACTCCCTTAATAGTTTGCATAGTAATGTGAATAAGCAAAACTACCTGTATGCGCTGATCATTCACACATGGCTCAATAACAATACAGTACAGTCATATGCCATGGGTCCTCAGTTCACCTACACATTTCATTCTTGTTGATGATTGGAGGATGCTGGAGTACCCATGGTAACACATGGAGTACACAAATATTCCTCCTACTATACCGTCTGTTGCAATATACTTATGTTCATGTTATTTTTTTTGTTTACCACAGACTGAAATTCCATGTACAATAAATGTTTGTGGAAATACGGTAAGGGTTCGACCTGGTTAATGCACATTATTATCAGGCTAATTTAGCAATTAATCTAGCTGGGGTATTCGGCGGGACACACCGTTACCGTTATACAGTAAATCATAAAATAGGCAGAACATCATGAAGTATTGGACCAGCAAACAGACTGTCACTGGCTAGCTTGTTTTTGGGTTGTTTTGGTTTCTATTTTGGGGGGCATATAAAGAGAAGGCTTCACTCCAGTAGTTTATGTTTATCAGTCTCACAGCAAGAACGTCCCGGCTTGGAGTCCCGGACCATAGGCTAATCCTCCTGCTATAGGTACAATCCTGACCAAGGTCTTGGCTCAAGATCTGGAGATGGTTCTGTTTATATATATATATATATATATTTATGCCCTAAATGAGGACTTCAAACATCTTGTCTACACTTACAATATTTGTTTGGTGAGAAAGAAATCCTGCAGAAATATCTGTATTTAGATCAAGTCTAAAGTAATTATTAACTACTTATCATTAATTTGTTTATTATTCAAAAAGGTTAAGTGAAGTGCCCTCAAAAGAATAATCTTTGAGCGCCTTTTCTAGCAAGTCACAATCACTTTTGAGTTTTGCCAAAGGCCTTGTTGGCTGCCAAAATGACTGAATAACATGCAGTTTCATACTAATTATGTTTTCCAGACAACACCGGCTCACTACAACTAAAAGTTCCCCTTACATACACACGTCTCCAGTCTCGGGCGTATAAAGTGAAGTGCAGCTAACAAATCGCGCCACGGTTCGGTGCCTTTTTCCATTTTGTCTGTTGTTCGTGCTCTTTTTGTTCTACTGTCATACAACTCAGCGCCTCCCAGAAGGAATCTAAGGGTAAACATTTGTCTCTTTCTCTTTGGCACATCGCAGAGGTTTTGCCAAAAAGACTGGCAGCATTGTTTGCATCAAGGACTGTTGCACACATAATAAACACACCTGTTGCCAAGACTCTTTAGCAGGTTTCAGTTCTCTTTTTGTGCATAAGGGAAGGGTAGAGCAGTCAGGGCTATAGGCAGTAATCCCTCTATCTCAATCCAATCCAAACTAAATAGGAACGGAGGTCTGCTAACTCTGATTGCACTACTTCAATATATGCTCATTGTTTGTTATTGACATTGCAGCCAATATCATTTGTGTAGAGAAAATACATTGTCAATACAACACAATGCTTTTTGAAACTTGACAATAGCTTCAGGAAGTGGATGGGAAGTATGGTATACGATGCATAATATTAGGCAGCCCGACCAACAAATAGTGTGGTGGGCCTAGACACCCTTTCATCAGAAGTGATGTCAAGCACAAAAAAATCAAACTTTCTGTCTTTGCTCTGAAGTTCACAACCCAAAGTGAACATTGATTTGAAAAGCATATGAACCATCCAGAGAGCATTGCAGAAGGCAGAATTTAGGTTGTAGTAGAATATTTGTAGATCATCATGTCTTTGCTGAGAAAAACAATAGATGGTGAGCTTGGGTTGTTCTCATCATAAAAGCTCATATGAAAAATGTAAAGCTTTTTAATACATATATAACGGCTGCATCTCTATTACTGCATACAGTATCAGTCTACACTCATTCCATCCATTGAAATTGCAGTCTTGTAGGATACGGAGTAGTAGATTAGAGTCTTGTGGAGATCAAACACCATTATTTGTCCTCATATGCATTCGGACACAATACCCGGCAGTGTTTGGAAAGAGAGGCAGGCCCAGACATCATCTCATTATCACTATGCTTCTCTGTCATACATGTTGGTGGATGGACACATGCTGGGGGGATTTTTACTGTCACAAAAACTAAGAGAAACCAAGAAAAACCACGGCAGAGATATATAGCACAATCATGAGTGAGAAGCTTATTCCAGACGCTCACAAATCTCCGTCTGCGGATTAAGGTGACATACAATGACACAAGGCATTAAGTAAAAAACAGGAGCTGGTTTTTGGAAAAGTGTGTGAATGGAGTGATGTGGCAGAAGCAGTCAGGATTTTGAAAGAGCTGCCGCTGATCCGACCTGGATGAACTTGAAAGATATATACTGCCAAGAAGGAAAGTGGCGCCAATAAGGTTTTCAGGATCATTCCCAAGAATACATCAGGGTGTCACTGGCAAAAATGCACTAAACTAGAACTACATCAGCAGGGAGAGCATTACAGACAAAAACTACAAATTCAACGTCAGCTATGAGTCAGGCAAAATGTATCACGTCTGTCAAACTTTGCCAAAACAAAAAGTGTTACCTTGACCTTACCATTTTGAAGTGAAATTACCTCCAAATCTTTGGCTCATTAGGTAAAACTTTTAAGGAACTAAAAAACAGAAGCAGGACTAAATCAATATCAAGACCAAGAATGGGCAAAAAGCAAACTATACATAAACACAAATCAGGACTAACCCTGGACTAAGCAATGGCACACACGTCAAACTCAAGCCTCAATTGGACCAATCTGATAGTAGTTTGCTAAAGAAAAGATCATTACAATCATGGAGCAGTAACCAATTATTTCCAAAGGACATTGTGTAGAACCAAGAGCTACTTACTTTGGGTCCACTGGACATTTCAATACTTCCTGTTTCTACGGCTGCCCAGAGTGGACAAACTTGGCAAACTAGATAACATTAATTTAGTATATTTGGGCACACATCACTGAACAACATTAACTTAATTGACTGTGTGTTTTATTGTATAGTAAGATTAGATTTGACAGAAACAGTTGCATGCATAGCCAAAAGAGGAGTGCAATGTGGAAATGCCAAATGCCACAAGATGCAAAAGCCTTATCGTGAATATATATTAGATGTAATTTGTTGAAATGCTAATGAACATTTGTCAAAATCTTGAAAGGAAACCATATGTAAGCACAGGTGTTTCCATGCGTCTTTGCAAAACCTCTTCAATTTGTCAGGATTATTTCTGTGATTTATATTTGACGTCAGTGAGTTACATCGGAAGCTACTGCAGCAAATAGACTAGGGTTTTATTTACTCAGTCAAAATCCACTATTTGATATCATCTCATCTCTATAGCCAATGTTATTCCATTAAGTAACAGCATCATGGAGACATCTGCCTGTGCTAACTGTTGGCTCAACTGAAACTTGCTGATGCAGTGCAGACTTGGCATGGGTCTAAACTTGGGCTTGAAGCCAAATTGTCCTTTAAACTTCTGCTACAAGATTTCTGCATTCATTTGAAGCCTGATTACCATCTCCTGGACAAAGTTTGTAACGGCACCAGAGACCATTGAACTGTTAGTGAACTCTGATGTTAGTTTGGGTCCTTAATACAAGTCAGCAACAACCAGTGATTTTATACTTAGTGGTTTTATGGTTGTAGAGTCTTGATAGTATTTAACCTTACCCCGTGGGCTTATACTTAGCCTTAGGGTGGATTTTTTGGTCCTGACTACAGCCACTTTACATCTGCCTGTGATATTACTCTATAAGCATACTGATCGTCATTGTCTTATTTCAGTGTCAGGAATAGGCTATAGTGATTATGTGAATGTATTTGAATTTAATGTAATGTAATTGATATTGAAGATACTCCACCCTGTTTGTTGGCAAGTATCCCTGGGCCGGTCACCAGCTCAGCGTGCATGACTTTCAACCATAGTTACAAATATGCAGTACTAAATGGTGAATCTAAATTGCACATAGTGAGTGATACTTTGTTATATTTCCTACATTTTTGGGCAGGTAAGTTTGGAGTTCATGAATGGAGAGTTTTTCCTATACTGGAAACTAGAACCAATGCCAATTAGCCACTGTCATGTGGTGGGGGTTTAGCAAGAGGTAAATGCAGAACTGCAAAGAGACACAGTAACAAAGGTAGTCCAAAAATGGCAACACTAACTTACTATACACTTTGGCACCTGGGAACAGAGGACCACACATGCCAAGAGACTAACACACACAATCACACAATGCACCAACACAGAACAGGGGAAAACACATTGGGGCGTGGCAGGTGATCAAACAGGTGTGAAACACAGGAGGGCAAGAAACAGAAAATCACATGACTAATGACTATAACAAAATAAAACAGTAAACGAGTGATCGTGAGAGCCACAATATGTGCCGGTCAATTAAAAAGTAATGTATTATGAACAACTGCATTGGTATTCATTGGTATGGCCTTTCTTGATATCCACACTACATTCTCAGCTTTAAACATATATTGATGTTTGTATTTTTTTCTCAAAGTGAAGAGTAACTGACTATAGAGACATTTCTGTTCACTTCTTTGACCCACCATGTGCTGCACTGACTGTTTCATGATTTATATTTGGTGTGTCTCACTTCCCAGCAACATAAAGCAGCAGAATAAAAGACAACTGAGCCTTTAAACCTTGCATTTATATCTTACATCAGCAGTCTCTAAAAGAATAGTCCCACTTTTCCTCTTTGGATGTCATCACTTGAGAGGGCACGCTATGTTACACCACCAGGCCCCTGCAAAAGCGTCTTTTTTCTCAACAGCATAATACATGAAAACGACCAAGGAGCGCCACCAGGAGCTGTCTCGCCCCCCGTGGAAAGGCGCACGGCAGCTTGACACGGATAGAGGCAAAAACACTTCACCTGCTCAGCGTCTGCCAAAACCGCATCAAGAAAAAGAAGGCCTGCTTTCCAACACCTGGATATACACAAGCTGAATGGCCTTGGATTCAAAACATACAAATACACAGATGTTAGTGTTTGGAGCAGTCTTTGGTTGTTTGTCTGCAGTGCTTCAGAGTGGAACCCAAGCTGGAACGTTCCTAGAGAAAGCTTCATCCAGTGCTGTGTTGATTGTGTCGTTAGTGTTGATCTAAGACAGGTAGACAAACAGAGCTCAAGAGACATGGGTGCAAGCAAATACTGCATAGTATAATTGTTGATGTACTTTTTGCTTGTATAGGGGAATAACATAGGGCAACACCTACTTTGGGTTTGCGGTGGAGGATAACCATTCTCAGATTAACTAGTGGCAACTGAAATTTACCAACTCCCCTATAAACCCCCTGTTTGTCATATGGAATGTTCAAAATTGAGTTAACTTTACAAAAACATATGATTTATAGAATAATTCTGAGCATAGAGTTGAAAAACTATTGTGGTCATTCACTAATGTTTTCTAACCAGGCTCTGACATTACCTACATGGGCCAGAGTAGTTGTCATTTGCCAAAACCATCTTCATTTGTGATATTGTGTGGCTAATGTTAATTTCTCCATTGAAAATATATTATGGTCCAGTTGCCTCCATTCCAGAATTTAGAACTTTCTGTTTACAAACTTTGAAAGGGTCAAGAAACTCTAGTACTAGAAGAGAACCCAAAAACATACATTGTGTCTATAGGTTACAGAAACATACAAAATGAAAGCCAAACAAAGCTAATGTTATAACATGGTTTGGAGACAAGACTTTGGGCATTATCTAATGGAAGGGCTAACACGTAGGCACAGACAGTTTGGACTCACCATGCATGTTTTTGGACAGTGAGAGGAATTTTGCATACATGTAGATTTCACACAGATTGAAGAGAAAATAAGAGTCTATGATTTGAGTAAATACAGCCTATGATACAGAGGTCTTGAAGAGGTATATAAAAGAGAAACAGAGTCAGATTGCATATCCTGATTAAAAACAAAAACTCTTTGCTAAGACTTTATCCCTGTATTCTATTGAGGCCAGTCAGTAATGCGTCGCAAAAGCTGTCCAGGGCCGCCCCCTACTGGTGACAATGGTGTATTCAAAAGTATTACTGACCGTGTGGCAAAGTATTCATTCAGTAATCCGGGATTTGAATTGTAATCAACACAGTATACTGAAGTTGTATTGTGTAGATACCGGAAGCAGCTAAAAAATGCCTAGCAAAAAAATAAAATAAAATAAAAATTGAATAAATAAAAAAAACCTCTCAGTTTCCTGTTATGGCAGGGCGGGACAAGTGTCAATCACTCGAATCTAACGACCAATAAGATTCCAGTAAAGCCTTTTATTTAGTTTCGCTTTCTTCAGCTGCTGGGGCTAGGGACGTAGTTTGTTTTCACTATCGTGGGTATACAAAATAAGACATTTTTAATTTTTATTTATAGGGTATTTTAAAGTGTAGCCAATAATAACACATCCTATTATAGAATGATATAATAATCAGATAACATACACTTTTTTCAGGTTGAAAACATGACAACTTTACTGGAGGAGATAAGGGAAATCAGCCAAGAAGCCGCCTCTAAACTGGAACGTAAGTTAGACATTGCAAATGTTATAAGTAATACATCTGTGAAACTTTATACACAGTTTTTTTAATGTCTATCAGTTCAAGGTTATTGCACGGATCAAGAAATACAAAAACTGGACAGACAAGACCTCCTGGAGCTACTTCCTGGAGATGACAAACTCAGAGTGAGAAAGAAAATTTATGAAGTAATATGCAGACCACTACCTACAAATGAACCGGTGAATATGAATGTCAACTGTGCCTTTGATATGTTGAGTTTAAAATGCTTATGTGTGTCCGTTAATATATTTTCATTGTATTCATTTTTTTTAGAATTCAATTCGTGCTGCCCTGAAAGATCTGAAAGATTGTATCCCTGATGAGGCATTTAGAGGTACAGACAGATTGTTAGTGTGACTGTTGTTTTTGTTAATATTTTGTTATGATTATTCTCTCTCTTAGCTCCTTTCGCTGAACATGGGCCTCTTCGTGAATACTTACGTGTTTTGAAAAGGTTAAGATGTGGACTTATGCATGTTCAGGAGTCCTTTGAGGCACACACTGATTTCCTTGAGCGTCTCAGGGTAAAGCTTGCTGAGAAATCACGTGAAGGTATGTTGAGCTTCCTTAGTTCCGCTGTTAACGATAATGCCAGACATTATAACATTGTGTTTGCCTGTAGCTGCTGCTTTCACTTCTGTAAACAGTGTGCCAGATGAGGCTCCTTCACCGTCTCCAAATCAAGAAAAGCAGGGGATGGGTACTTCATTTGGATACATTAATGGTATGTTTATTGATAAGTTTGTTACAAGACCTTATTTGGTTCCATCCGTCATCATCTCAGATAATATAGTTGCCCAGAATACCAGCTCAAATACTGTCAGGCCACAGGAACACACAGAAGTTGCTGATTGTTGTTTACTTTATAGCTACAGTGACATACAAGACGTATATCAGCGGTAACACCTTGGAGACACATTTAGACGTGCTGGACAAATTGAAAGGTCCAGTTCCAGGTCTTCATCTGAAGGAAGTTCAACAGGACGAAGAGAGTCGGGTCACTATTGTCTTCTGTCCAGTTATCTCAAGTTCAAGGGCTGATGCTGAGGCAGCTATGATGAATGTTACAAGTAAGAATATTACAGATTTGACGTCATCTAATGTAAATATAATCACAATACAAATCTAATGCAATGTTATTATTTCTGTTAAAAATTTTCAGATGATAAACGTGTGATTCTCGTAATGATGCACCACCTCCATACTGCAAAGAGCGTTCCATCCCCGGGATCATTTGATAATGTTGAACTAGCAGTCAGCATTTACTTTTATGAGGGACATGGTCTGATCACATGTTCAGAGAATGATGAAGCCATAAATGCAATTCAAATGAAACTGTTGCAATACAGTAAAACCTAAAAGAATAGACATGGTAAATCCATTCGTACGAACACGGGCCTCTTGTGTGCACATTAAATATCCAATTATAAAAACCATGCTAATCTCAGCCAACAATGTCAACTTCTAAACTTTACAGATAAAAAAAATATCATTCGAAGCAAATAAAGAAGATGCTCATTTATTCATTTATTCATTTATTCACAAAAATGTGTTTGTGCATTATATTCATTTCAATAAATCATATGTACAGTTCATATCGGGGAAAGTATCTGTTACTGTTTTCCCTGCAACTGGTCCATTATACACCTTACAACAGTAAATATACTTGATGTGTAAGATAAGTAAGAATACATACAGTTTATGTTAATTTACACCATCTATAATTCTGTCATTGGTCAATTGAAATAGAAACGAATTGAAAAGTAAAAGTAGTTTTGGAAAGGGAAGAAGCTGATAAAGCTATGTCTATTGTCTGTTTGATGGAGGCGGGATAAGAGCTGTCACTTTATTAAGCAACCAATGAGTGCTCAGAGTGCTTCCTCATCACCACGTGACACTGGCAACTCTTTAAGTTTCACTTTCTTCTGCTCGGTCAGGTGTTTTTTCAAAGCAACGTAATCTTAATATTTTTTGTTTTTTGTTGTTGGATTTAGGTAAAGGGGTCAGGTAAGCAGATGTCATATAAGGCTGTGAGTTTGGGAACCTAAAAAAAATCTATATTTGCTTAAAACAGATTAAATCTTGTATATTTTATAAAAAGCAATTCCAGTCACTGTTTGTGTTACATAGTATGCTGGTCTTCATTGCTTTCAATAGTAAGTGTTGCAAGATGTGATATGTTTACTGGTAACTATTTTCAGGTTGAAATGTCTTTATTGGAGGAGATCAATAAAATCAGTAACGAAACTGCCAGTAAACTGCAAAGTAAGGCCTGCACTTTAAACATAACAAAGATTATCATTCTTTTATAAAAATGTAAATGTATCAGTGCGTATGTATAACAGCTGCAGAATATACCAGCGACTCCGACATCAGCACACTGAACAGACAAGACCTGCTGGAGCTACTTCCTGGAGATCACAACCTCAGACTGAGAAAGAAAGTCTATGAAATAATCTGCAGCTCATCAACTCCAACTCAACAGGTAAACATAAACAAGGTCTTTTGTCTCAGTAACATGTGTTTAAAGAATCTTTATTATGTTTTTTTAGTATTCACTCGACAGTATCCTAAAGGAACTCAAAGCATTCATTCTTTCTGACTCATTTCAAGGTACAAACATTGTTGTTTTCAGTCATACAACTTTATACCTTTATATTCTGTCTGTTTTTAGATGATCTCACAGGCAACAGAACACTTTTCAACTACGTCTGCCTTCAGAATGAATTGAAAAATGAACTCATGCATGTGCAAGCATTTGTTCAGGCACACATTGATTTATTGGAAAGAATTAGAAATAATCTTGCTGTTAATCCTGACGAAGAAGTACCTACTGTAAAAACAGGTATGGTATTCTTCAATGCTGGAAAATACATAACTTATGAATCAATTACCAGCACTGGCTTTTCATTTAATAATAATTGTTTGATGTCTGTAGAGCCTGCAGTTGCTTCAGTGAATAATGCTCAAGCACAAAGTTCATGGAAAAATTACGTCCCAACTCGAGGTATAGGATCTTAATACGGCAATTTCATTTGCCACGGCATAACTGGCAGGGTTTGAGCTTAAGCTTGACTTGTGTTAATAATGGCAATGATTGGAATGTCCAGACTTACAGATATTGTTGAGGTTGTTTATTGAAAGTGTTGGTCCACGAATCCACCAAGGTGTAAGCAGCGTGTATGGTGGGGAGTGTATGGTGATGTGTGTATGATGGGGTGTGTATGGTGGTGCATGTATGGTGGGGTGTGTATGGTGGTGTGTTTATGGTGGGGCGTGTATAGTGGTGTGTGTATGGTGGGGC
>JAVQKC010008066.1:0-10984 GCA_036025475.1 Philypnodon macrostomus
CTTTTTCAACTTTCAGAATGACCTCTACCTGGATGAATGACAACCTTCACCGTCGTCTTCGATAGATTAAAACTTTTTATTGTAATTCAGAAAAGATTTTCATCATCTTCTAGAGTACTGAATGTATTAATCGTTTATTTACTTTGCAGTCATCTCTATGACTTTTTCCTGTGTAGAGGTTGAATGTTCCCGCCGGACATCTTTGAGGGGCAGATATATCACCAGAACAACTGGAAAAAGAAATACCTAATTAGTCAAATTACTTATCTTAACATCTAGTAGGCTACTGATAAAGTTTAGAAGATCTCTAACATAGTTCCAAGACCGCTGACTTACAAATGACCAGATGGACATTCTAAACAAAGCTGTTTGGAGAAATATGTTCCTTCTGGGCACCGATACAGCACTTCATCCGCGGCCTGCTCTGCACTTGCTTCAAATATTTCTAAACATAAGTTCATGCTGGATTACAATTTTGAAGGTTTAACTTGTTTTACAATAATTACTAGTATTTATTCTTACCTGAGGCATGGCCATTATGTAATAGAAGTAGAAAACACAAAATCCTCAAACTTGTACGTGACCACATCATTAGTCCATAGCAGTCTGCTCCGCTCTCAACTCCAATGAGTAAAGGCTTGAAAGTGAGAGGACGCAGTCTCCGAAAGTGAAACAAGAGCATGTAACGAGATTCCCAAATGCATGCTCGTACTGACAATGAGCTTCTGTAACTGAATCTAACATGTTCATAATGCATGAGAATGTGCTGCAGCTAAGCTTGCATAGTGTTTACTACAAAATAATTGATTAATATAAGTCATAGCAGTTAAAGCAGTTAAGTAGCAATTCAATTAAGTTCATAACCGAGATGTATTTTGTGTGGAGATATAATGAATACAACAAATAAACCTGTAAACTGATTGTTATGAACTCCATGAAATGGAAATGGTGTGACGGAAAAAAATTATTATATGCACTTTAACCACATCCTGTATACACTTGATGCAGGCACACATGCCAGTTGAAATCTCACAGATGCACGGAACATAATGAAGATAATTTGAATGCTTTATAGTAGCAGAACAAGGAAGGCTAAGCAATGGTTTTCAGTGTAATTATAGTGTTTTTTCTTTGCGTACATCAAGGTAAGTTGGTTTATCCCTTCTACATGTATTACTATCTTCAAGAAGTTTTTTTTCTGTTGAAACAAAAGCTTATTTACTCCATTTTCAGATTTTGTGAGCTGTGAAGACACAATGTTACCAGACACTTTGTTGGTCGAGTTAGGGGACTTTGTTACATTGAACTGCACTTACAATTGTTCAAATGGCTTTGTTCGTGGTTGTTGGAAGACTGAAAACAGCTCAGTCTGTATGCCAAAGACAGTCCACAGAGAAGAAATCTGTGCTGTGTCTCATCATTTGCAAAATGTGTCCAGTAAAGATCTGAAATACTACTACTGCATAACTGAAGTCACGGATGACATGGAACTTTCTCAAAAGACAGAGCGTGTTGTGCTGCTAAAACTCAAAGGTAAAAGCTTTAGCTGGTGGTTCTAATAAAATAAGCTAGAAATCAATTCTTTCTCTTTTTTTTTTTTTTTTTTTTACAGATGAAACGTGTTGTGGAAGCCAGACTGTTATTCACAAAACTACAAATTGTAAGTAGAATAAAACGATACAAATTTGAAATAGGGGCACATTTTGATTTGTGCTTGTCTTTGTTGAACCAGTGTCTCTCCCAACTGGGTCCGAAGATCCAAATGCAGGTGAGTCAGACTGTTGAATATTACAAAAAATAAAACGCCCAAATGTAGTGTCCTTAAAAGTGTAATAATTTGGTTGTTTTGATAAAGGAGCTGGGGAGAATGAAATAATTAAGACTTTAGCAGGAGTTTTCGCGCCAATGGCATTGGTCCTTGCAGCTTTGGCTGTGTACTTGTGTTTCAATCAAGGAAGACAGCACTGTAATGGTAAAGGTGACTACACACATGCTATTATGAAGATCTTGTATAATGGTCTTCAATTGTAAAGAACATATGTTTATTGTATGTATTTGCTTTCCAATGTCTCAGAACATCCACCTGTCAACATGTCCAGGTAGGTGTGGAACAAATAGCTCACTACTTTATACTATAATATTCTGAAATGTAACTTCTTCTACAGTGCACAACAGGCTTCCAGTACAATTCTGCCACAGAATAAGGGTAAAGTGTAGTGAAAGTATATTTTTTTTACCAACAATGAGCAGCATTCAACTCAATAGTTTATTTCCAGGACCAACTTCTACACCAAGTGAAAGAGTGACACTGAGAATTCTAACTCCAGGTAGGCCTATACTTTTTTATAAGTGCAGTTTGTTTATTTGATTGTGATTCTAGTTTAATGGTATTTTTTCCATTCACAGAGAATGAGAGTGACCCTGAAGTACCCTATGCTGACATAGTAATCAACATCCGAGGTGCCAGCACACCAGACCTTTCTCAAGCCTTGTATTTGAACTCTACAGATCACACTGAGGTAAACCAGACTTACCAAAATCTTCATGTTCTTCTGACTCGTCTAATCTACATAATGGTGGTTTCTTCGACAGTGGTGGGGCGTTAAACCTCGCTCTCACCTGCAGGCCGCTCGCTCGGCGGACATGTTGAATGTTCCTCATCCAAGAGAGGTCAGCCGGAAGATGAGCACCAACTCAGAATACGCAGTTATCACATATACTTAAAAATGATATGCCTTTGTAAATGTTCCCAACAACCATGTGTTTGTGTAAGCTAGAGTCGTTGAAACCATCATTTAACCCCTATAGATTCTGTGTTATTGGTATTTTTTTCGCATTGTACAAAGAAATGCTATTTTGTGTGTTTCTGAAATAAACACATGCCCACGTGAATAATGAATGTTTTGCGTTTTGAGAGTATTGAGCCGTGTCACGTGCCGTAGACTCAGCTGTTGCCTAGTAACGGTCATCAACAATACTGGACTATCAAACTTCAATATCTAACGCTAGTTAGCTTGAAACTGAGAACAACACTAACGTTCATTTTTGTCTGGATTTCTTACTAAATTTCGGCCACACTTTTTTGGATATTAAAGAAAAGAAACTTGGCGTAAGCACTAAAAAAAAACGCTACTTTTTTAATCGTCACATCAGCGGGTCCTGTCAAAATGGCAATGCCTATCTCCAACACTCACCTGAGAGTTCCTCGGGGCTTTGGCGCTCTACTGGAAGGATTAACTAGAGAAATTCTTCGAGATCAACCCAAAGACATCCCTAAATATGCTGCTAATTATTTTGAAACTCTTCTAAAACAGAGGGAAGGTAAGTGGGTTAACCTTTTTAATGAGATTAAATACAATTAAATAAAATAAACAAACTAACTTGCCATTTGTTTTAGAAAGTGGAATAGATCCTACTGAGTGCGCTGCAAAACAGGAAGATAGATACTACAACAACCACTCATTTAAGGTAGGCTTAACCCTTTTATTTACATTTAAAATTTGTATTTACTGTATTAAAATGTGTATTCATTATTTTAATGTTTTTCCCACAGACCCCCGACCTTCCATCAAAAACATCAGTTTCTAAGTGAGTTTTACAGAGTCTTGTAACAGCAGGCAGACCACAGAAAGGACAGGGAAGAGATGAGGAACTGCCAGGAAAATAGCATAGAAAGAATAAAGTATTTTTGTGTAAATATATTTATATATGTACTCATTTCAATTATATGCTGTTCTATAGAGGCTTGAGGTAAAAATGCTAGATAAAGGTGAAAACCCAGACACATAAAGTAACTTCAAGTAGAGTAAAATCTATGGTGTATAGTTTTCAGCATTCACTATTCATTATCTGTACTCTTGCAGTGAATTTTAAACAGTGATCTCAAAAATATTTACTATAGCTCTTATAAATGCATAATCACAACACTTTCAGCTAATTTGTTCAATTTGTAATTTTTAGTGAAAATTCACAGACTGAAGATTATTCTGCTCATTCAGAAGTGGATGTATCTCTGGCCAGCAGTAAAACTAAAGCTTCCGATGACGATTTAACAAATGAAAAAGCAGAACCTCTCATTACAACTCAAGAAGAGGAGTCAAACCACAAGCCTCCAGTCGAGAATGTTGACCCAACAACTTCTACACATAGTGAAGCTCACAGATCACCTAATGAAAATAATGACACTGTAGGTTTAAATCAACATCTCTCCAACTCTGAGGCAGAAATGCATCACTTACAATTATTGAGTGATGCTGCAAATATAGATATGTCTGCTCAAGAGTCATCAGAAAATGAAAAGGATAATCAGTTGCTTACAGACCAGGAAGAAGATGAACCAAAGAATGTTGATTTTTGTGCTACAGAAATAGAAGAGAAAACTGTAGATGAGGTTTCACTTATGGATGAGGACTATGCAAATGCAGAGCAAGACATCGCGCACAATCAAAGTCACCCAGAGTCACCAGTTTCAGAAACCACTGAGCATGCTCCACTGGGAGATGAGACAATAAGTGAAACAAATGAAGTTGTGGCTTCAAGTGCGGATGTCATAGAAAGTAACATAGAAACTCAATTGGAGAAATCTTTAGTTGAGGTAAGTTTTGAAGACGTTCCAGAAGGTCAGCAAAGTATAAACTATGAAAATGAACTGCCAGTTCATATGGACAGCAAACCTAGTGGACAGGAGGAAGAACTAGAAGTGGAAAAAGAAGAAACAAAAGAAGATGAAGAAGCAAATCCTGAACATGAAGACATTGATAGGGATGAAAGTGGTAACATTATTACATCAGATACACTAGGGGAGGAAAACATAGATATTAAGGGTGAGGAAGAAGAAGAGGGTTCTGAAAAGGATGATGACAATAACATTGCCGAAGAGACCAAGCTAACTGAAGAAGATATAAGTGAAATTCAAACTGAAACAGACTTACAAATAGAGCAACATGAAAAATGTGACAAAGACAATGAAAGTGAAGAGAAAACTTTAGAATCCGAGGCTCATAATGAAATTTTAGACCCAAATACAAGTGATTTGTCAGAGGATGATGGAGAAGAGCAACAGCCAGAAGACACTTTAGAAAAATATATAACCATGCCACAAGAGCTGCACTCAGAAGAGGAGGAACTCATGGAAGAACCAAACTTGAATTCTGAAGAACAAGAAGGCACAAGACAAGACAGCATCAATCCGGAGGAAAGGGCTGACCCAGAGACCACTGACCTTCAAGCAGAGCAAGAGTTACCCATGTCTCAAAGAAGCACACCAACTCCTGAAGGAGAAACAAACGATGAGGTATCTTTTCTATTGTTAAAAAGTTTTCTACAATCCTATCCTCCGTATGTGCTTTTAATAGTGCTATTGCATAAGTCAAGTACATCTTTGAAAGTATCTCAGAAAGTGCAGACTACATGTCCACAGAGTTAGCGGGAAAAGTGTCATAAGTTAGGCTCCAGTTGTGCTCCCATTTCTGTCAGGGGCCGTTTATGAATAAATGTTCAAGGACAATACATCAGCACTGTCCCGCGCTCTCCAGAAATAAGAGCTTTTCTATTAGCAATCCATTTTCTTAACTATATATACTTGCTCTTAGAAGAGGGAGTCTAATCTTTGCTTTAGTACCTGTGGTCTTTCCTGTTTGGTTCTACTCAGGTGGGCATGAAACTGTAATGCTGTATTTTTTATATTCAATAGCTTTTCATTCCTTTTATGGTAGCAACTACTTAGCAAAACCACAAATAGCCTAGTAACAATTTGTTGTAGTTTTTTTGTAGTCAAAGTTAGCCCAATTTGTCTGCACTAGGAGCCCAAACATGCAGGGAGGGAGTGAAGAAAAAAGTACTAACAATGTTCCCATGGAAACTCTTCACTATCCTGCTCTCTTTTAGTGTCGTCATGGAGTTAATAGGAGACGGTGATGCTGATAGTTGCTAGGCACCATTTTTGTCAGTAACGGACTTGCTATTAAAGCCGTTTCAAACTTGATGCAAAACCACGGTAAAACAGTGCGGTCCCAAACATGCAGCCAGTGTTGTAAGCTATATATATAAGAAAACTGGGCAGTATGTAGGCCATTTATTTAATGGCATCAACTACAATACCTCGGATCTGTCAGGCCATATAATATCTATATTTCACTTACTCACATTACTATTACCAACACAAGACAACCATGTGTGAAAAGCATTGCTGCAAACTTTAGAAATGATTAATGACAACACTTTGAAAATTGTCTAACCATACAAATTAAGCTGCATGGGTTTAAATGACAGCTCCCAAATATACATTGTTGTGAAATTTGCTAAGAGACTAACCAGTAACTGCTTAAGTACATTATTCAAATGGTTGATAAACCATTAGGAGGTGTTAATATCTGAGCTGTAACTCAGATAAATGGATGTTTTTTGTTGCTCTCTCTCTTGGTCTTGTCTGTGAAGCTGGCAGAGGTGTGTGGGCGGCCGTACCAGCTGGGATCTGAGGGCTGGAGAGCGCTGATAGCTCACTCTGCTTCTAATACATTTTTAACACCTCCTAGTGTAAAACATTCCAAGATGCTTTACACAGGTTTATATTCGTGCTATTAGTGGAATTTGAAAGTCAACAATTGTTTTAGGACCATCTGTCTTTTACATAGTATTTCTATGTTTGTTGTCTGTTTTAAGGTGCGGATTTTATCGCTGTAGCACTGTAGGACCTGTGAAAAAGATGAAATGTTTTATCCTTGTGCAGTCACAGTCGGTGCATTTAGACAGTACAGCTCTGCTACCTGCATGTAGTTCTGTCAAACTCTTATGTCACTAATGTACTTTCTCTACATCTATGATATACTCATGATATATAATCATGTTTAGAATGTGTTGTGACAAAGGCCTGTTACAGTGATTTGATCACAGTAGGTCACTAACCTTAATGAGGCTGAAAAGATGGAGCACATGCTGTCATGTTTGTAGGAGGTCCCTCCCTCTCTCCCTCCTCTGTGTGTCTCTCTCGCTCTCTCACTTTGTGCGTGAGCGGCTGTTACTGAACATATAGTGATTGTTAGTGAGAGCCAGTCAGGCATCTGCATTTTACTGTAAGGACACTAAGAAGGTATTTAGTCTAGCATAGACTTAGAGGCAGATCGGACATTCAAGGTGAGCTCACCTGCAAACTGAAGTCATCCCTCAAAGTAAAGCATGGACTGTCACAATGTAAGTACCAGCGTCTGATGAACTTTGGGCTTGTTTTCTAGCAGTGTACTTGTAGATAGATATATGTAATTGTTTGTTTGGGGCTTCTTTGTTACTATCGTGAATAATATGTATGTGGTGGTAACTCTGAGTTTGAATACAAAGATTACATCTCACAGATCTGCTTTAGGCAGTCTGCATAGCTCTTAAGTTTTGACATTTACCGTAAACATAATATTTGTTGGTCTTCATTTGCACTGCTCAGTGAGCAGTCAGACAGGCTGTAGCTGAGGGAACAGGTGGGTGGACACACTCCAACACTGGAGGGGTTTCACTGGAGACATGTTGTGCAGTCTCACCAATATAGTGGGCTTTTGGTGGATTGACTTTGGATGAAATAGTTTTTAAAAACCCATTGCATCAGTAGCTGTGGCGCTGTTTTACCTTGTTTCTTTTCCGCCCACGCTGTTTCATTTGGGACAGTGGCTTCTGTACTTTCAGCCTCTGAATGAGCTCCTTTAGTGGACTTATTTAATTTAGCAAGTATTATACACCCCATACTGTTGCTGTACAGTTGCTGTATACTAATATGTGGAAACACATCTGACCATCACTCTTTGTTGTTGGTACTGTTAGCAGGAGGAGTGCAGCCGGCCCCAGGAGGAGGAGGACATCATGGACATCCCGTTAGACGACCCCGAGGCCAACAGGGCAGCTGCTAAGATCCAGGCTGGCTTCCGAGGGCACATGACCCGTAAGAAGATGAAGCCTGAGGACAAAGCAGAGGGGGAGGAGGTGAGCAGCACTGGGGATGTGCTCAACGGCAGCCAGGGGGGCACAGGTCAGTGGTATAGAGCAAGGCATAAGGTAGTCACTATAAGGACTGTATCTGTAACTACAGCCTGAGACAAGGTAAGCAAAAAATATCTAGAGTTAAGGATATACAGTAGCTTGCTTTTACCTGATACATGATAGAAAGGGTCCCGCCTTTGAAGAAAGCTTTGCATGTGTCCATTTTAGGATAAAAAACCAAAGCTGTTTCTCTAATTGACAACATCATTTAAAGTGGATCACATTCATAATAATGAAATACTTGTATCGGAGGCTCTCATGAGTTATTAAGTGTGATTAATGTGATGCATAACCAAGTGACTCATTTAATTACCCCAGAGGCACAGTAGCAACATGATTGAATATTTCAATTAATCCTTCTGTAAGTATTAGCGATCATTATGAGAGATGATGATCCCGCTTTGGTTCACATGGATGTTGTTACTCCTAGTAAATAAAGCCAGCATTTTGTAAGAAAATCAGTTCATGATTGTAGAGTATGTACATTTCATAATGCCATACAGAACAAAATGGGTTTTATCTATTTGAATACATGCATGCTTTATAAGACCTAAAACAGTGGGTAATTTGGGGGGTATGTGGGTGACAAAAGGAGTCTACATCACAGTTTTTTCCCTAACCCAGTTGCAGTTCCTATGTAGGAGAGGTATTTATAACTCCAGGTGCATTAGGAACAGTATATGCCTCAAAGAGGCCAAGCAGAATTAATGGAGCTGTCGGATGGGAACCGAACATCTCAAGCACCTCCCATTGGAGTAGACCCCCTTTTGAAATAACATGACTGTTTCTGGGTTTAGAAGATAAAGTCTTTTTCCATATTCACATGATCAAACACCATAAAGACGTTACAGCACATTTTCTAGCCACATGTAACCTTAGTGGTAAGACTAAGCTTAAGCCTAAAGCGTTAAGCAGAACCTGTTTGGGGCTAACTGTATGTCTTTCTGTTTTTAGAGACAGGAGGATCGGGGCCAGTAGGAGGAGACGACACATCTGTGCCAGAACAGTGACACTTCTGTCCTGACCTGGATGAAACAGAGAAAGCAGGTAGTGAGAGATGACGATGATGGCTGCCTGAGCTGGCTGGGCTGGCTTTCAGGCGCACACCTTTCTAACCCCCACCCTTAAGGAGTCATTTGTTTTCAGCACAAATTAGTGTTAGAAAATGAACAGTTTTTGAGGGTGTGTTATGTGATTTTTTTTTCGTGAACTTTAACACTCCTCTGCTTCTCCAGCACTCTGATCAGTAGGGATTGTCTTTGACCCAAAATTTGCGACTCACTGCATGTACTTGTGAAACTTCTGGTAGTGTGCTAGTTTTTAGCTGATCTGTGAATGTGAAAATGAATGTCCTCTAAATGCTAAACCGGGCTTTTTTCGGATGGATCATGTCATACCATCTGTGTGTAAACCTTTTGTGCATCAACATTGGACATTGCATAATTAGTGGCTTCAATGGTTTGTTCTCTTGACTTGTTTTCTGCTGTGCTTGTATTTTGGTCATTTACCTATTTGACTTGCTTACACAACAATCAAAAGTAGCTATGTTCTATTTAATCAAGTTACCATATTCTAGACTCCATAGTCTCCTAGATTACTTTTTGACCAATACGTTTTCTCATTAAGCATTTTCTATAAATCGGATCTTCCAGAGCAGTAAGCATGAAGTCATTTTTTTCAGATGCATTTGGTATGGCTTAATTGTTCACAACATAGGTTATATATGCCCTGCTAATATTGTGTTGATGGGTTTTACTTGTTTGATTTACGTTAAATCAGGTGTATAAATTCCATTGCTAGAGTTTGCAGAGCTTGCAAAGTCAAATGAATTATACCTTGCTGAGTTGGCTGTACAGAATCATGGCATTACACTAATAAAAACACCGCAAATACTTGTAAAATGTCTGATTACCTGTCCAGAGTATCTGTTTATATAATCAATTTTGAGTTAAGATCCTATATTTTTGCTCTTACAGTTTCACCAAAGATAAACAGAATGAAACAATGTTTTCTCATGTTGTATTTTGTACAAATACTGAACAGAATTCTCTAACTAGCCACATTATCAGGTTGACCTTTTCGTCTTAAAAAGATTATCATCCTATCACATTGCATTGAGCCAGTGGATTTAGTCATATGCATTGGCCTTCATCAGAATGAACAAGAAAGGTGATTGAAGTTTAACAACGGGGTTTTTGGGGTGACTTGTGGATAGGTCAGGAATTTCAGAAATTGATTTTTATGTAGATTTTTGAAACACAACCATGTCAACACACAATACATCTATATTAGTTGCCGTATGTCGTAATGTAGCTACTTTTAGTAAAGTCATAGCTTAGCGTACAACTAAGTCAGGCTTCCAAAATTATTTTCTCTTCATTTGCTGAGCTAGTTTTGTTTGCTTCATGGCTTGCGCGTCTTCAGTCTTCCAAAGCCCCCACACAGCCCACCCACACACATCTGAGCCAGGCAGCACACATGCATTTTCACACAGGAAAAACACAGCCTGCTGCACTTTACTGTGTGTGCGTCTATCCCACTCAAGTCACTCATTGTCGCACACAGACAGACACCCACCTCTCTCTGCAGATGCCTCCTGCCAGCTGCACACATATGAGCCGCTGTGGTTTCTTGCACACCAGAGTTGAGCACTTCTTCTCTTCTTCTCTGAGCTGACATTCCTCCTCCTCAACATCCCCTATGAGTTTTTATTATACTCTTTTTTTCTCCTACTCAGTCCCAAAGGGGAATGGCTGCGTACTTCTGTCTCTTTAATGACTGTGGGTGAACAATCAATATCCTTGCACACCTCCAAAGGTAGCGCACACAACACCCACAGGAGCTACAAATACAATTCGTAGAGTCAGGATAGGAGCAGATAGCTTGAGAAAGAAATCCTTAAAACCCAGTGGTCATCACCATAAATATATATATATTTATTTTTATTTATTTATTTTATTTTTTT
>JAVQKC010008068.1:0-16392 GCA_036025475.1 Philypnodon macrostomus
AAATTCCCTAAATATACATTCTTCTTTCAGTCTATAGGGGTGCTATAGAGATGTTTCAAGTTTGAGCCTAATCGGGGAAAGTATGTGCAAGTTAGAGGCTGTCAAATATACCTGACTTCCCATTTTCAATCCAAAATGTATGACTTCCTGTTTGTTGTAGGGTGGGGCCATAATAATATTTTACTGTACCAAGTTTCATTGCTCTCTACCAAAGTAAGTGTGTCCAGAGTCTCATATAGGTAATAAACATGGGGGCACTATAGAGGCATTCTTTATTTGACCTATGTAATTTGCCAATGTACATTAAATACAAAACTCATGTGATTTCGTTTACAGGATTATTTGCTCAATAAAAGTGCGTCAGGGCATTAATTAGTTAATTATTTAATTGTCATTAATCATAGAAGTACCAAACTCAATCCAGTTCAGCGTCTTCATGATATGTGCCTGTGTGCAAAAGTTGAAAAAGACTTTTTGAGTTATTGCATTCACAGTTTTGGGCAGTAATTATTAATTACTTGATGATTATCCATCGTAGAATTACCAAAATCGATACAGTTCTGTGTTTTTATTATGTGTACTTGTTGGATTAATGTGTGTATAAGTTACATTTATCTTACAATGTTATAATGTACTGAAGAATGATAGCAAGCGGCTATCTACATCCTAAACCAGCGAGATAACGCCGCATGTGTTGCAACTGAAACCAGACAATGTACTCAACTGATAAATTTGATTGCCACTGTTGTATTGTTTACTTCCTTCCTCTTGAGGGCATCCTTCAATAAATAGAGGGGACAGGCGGTCAGAAGTCAGGGACGCACGGAGTGAAGTTTACTCACGCGTTTGTAACTGAGACTTCTCTCCGTTCGCTCTCCTCGCGAGTAAAGCAACTAATCTCTCTTGTCTTTCTTCTTGTATTAAGTTGGAGTTCTAGTTTAGACCCATCACTACTTGTGTGCAAAAGTTCACATTCAACTCAATTCGTTTTTGAGTTATCGCATTTACACGTAAGATCTGCAGACCAACGTCGTTTCGCCAATATAATTAACAGGTCAACAGGAATTAGACAAAAATATTTGGAAAGATACAGAGCTCCAGACCTCTCTACATGTAATTTGCATATAATAATATAATAGTTGTACAAGTAGGAAGTTGTCTTGATGTCCTGACATGCATAGCATTCATTCAGCCAATGAAAAAAAAAAAAAACAGTCAAACTTTTTTTTCAGTGGATTCTTCAATTACATGACAGCTAAGTGTATAGTAATATATGCAGATCAATACATACTGTAGCTAATGACAAACCATGGAGCTTAAAGTGTATTGATGCAGTGGCTCCAAAGGGGAGACAAGAGGCTTAGTACTGAGATGTGGAGTTGTGTTTGATGGCTACAGTGTCACTGTCTTCACTATAAAACATGAGCACAGTTCAAGTTTATATGCTTATGTTACCATATATGTGCTATTTGCCTGATGTCACGGTATCAGGTACTGCTCAGTAAAGGCCTCTTTAGGGTTGACTGAACTAAACTATTCTTTCCTATACCACTCCACTCTGGGCCTTTATATGGCAGGGCAATATAAAATTTTGATGTGACATATGAGAGTAAAGGCTGCTACAAGGCTCACAACTCATGCATGTTCTGTAGGCATTTTAGATTTAGCACTTGTTGGTGTTGAAGCTAATGACACTGCTTCAGCAACGTCTGTCAAAACAGTTTAGAAAATGTTTTTCTGTTTTCACGTCATCCTGAGACCTGTCTCCAGATTTCCCATGATCGCCATGATTGTGATCAGGGCATACTTAGAAAATAAAAATAAATGTAGCTATCAGGATGTAGCACAGAAGACTCAAATGCAATGCTTCAAACAGTCTTTAATAAGGGCAAAACACACACAAGACAATCAGGCTGAAGTATCCAAAGGGGCAAGGCAGAAGATGCAATCCAAAACACAAGCGAAGTCCAGTACATTAGAAGAGCTTTGTAGAGTAGAAAAATGCCTGGATGACTTGCACTCGGACAGACAATCTGGCAAACTGACAGGGAAGAACAAAGACTAAATATTAGGAGGTGGAGAAGACAATGAGACACAGGTGGAACACATTAGGGGAGGAGCAGGTAATCACAAAAGCGGGAAACACAGAAGGGTAGGAAGTAAATCTGAAATGAGAAACAAGGTAAGTGATTTCAAAACTAGGCTTGTGCTGTCGTCCTCGACAGCAAGGTGTATATCGGCAAAATTCCCCCATACGTCTGCCACAACTGGCACCAACAGCCACTTTAATCATACTGTGTTCAGGGTTTTTATATTGTTAACGAGCAACTAGGCCTGTGCTGTCGTCCCCGACAGCAAGGTGTATAATGACCCCATACATCTGCCCCATACGTCTGCCCTATATGTCTGCTACAACTGTCACCAACGGGCACCTTAATAAGACATTGTGTGATTTCTAAGGGTTTTAATATTGTTAACGAGCAATTAAGAGGCCTTGCCCCCAAACCATGACAAACATGGGAAGGGTCTATTTGACTTTTCTGGATGTTTGTGAAGAATATTTTGCCAAATTTTGAAAATTCCCTAAAACTACATTCTTCTTTTAGTCTATAGGGGGCGCAATAGAGGTAACTGCCATCATATTGGTCAGATGTGTTCAGGCCCGGGGGGTATTTAGGTGTTTCAAACTTTTTATTTTTAAATTTAATTAATCTTATTGTTGTGTTTTTAATTGTATTATGTTATTTAACTTGTCTTTTCTGTAAAGCACCTTGAATTGCCTTGTGTATGAATTGTGCTATACAAAAAAACTTGCCTTGCCTTGCCTTGCCTATTATGGGCTGCACGCTCTACCGACTGAGCTAAACCCCGGCCCGAATTGGACTTTTTGCATTTTCTTTCTAAATAATCTTCAGTATAATATAATATAATAATGTTACTCAAGTAATAGTAAAAAATACTCATTCACATAATTACTTGAGTAAGAGTAGAAAAGTATAGGGTGAAGAAACTACTCAAGTACTGAGTATCTGTTTGAGAGTAATGTCAGATTATGTGTTCAATTTTGTGGTGATCTGGCACAAAAAAAGATAAAAAACTGATTTTGATATTTTCAAAAGATAAACTAAAAAAGTAAATAATATTTTCAAATATTAAGGCACAAGGAACAGAATTTCCACATCATCACATTTTTCACACAGAGCTGGTAAAAGTTATCTTACTCTTTCTAGATTTCAAAGATTTTACTCAAGTAAGAGTACAGTTACTTCAAAAAAGTATTACTCAAGTAAAATGAAAAAGTATTATCCAGTTACTCTATGGAGTACAATGTATTTAAAAAGTTACTCAAGTAAATGTAACTGAGTACCACCCACCTCTGCGTATTGGATTACTGGAGCTGTATTGTAAAGTATTTTCATTATAGTTTTTATTAGTGTATAGAAATAATACTTTTACTGCGTCACATTGGCACAATATTCTGTTTGTTGGATAGACATCTTGAACGACTCTCACTGCTAAAGCTGTTCATATGAGGAGCCTTCCGATCATCAGCTGACTGTGGCAACGTGGGACCAGCACTTTGCCAAAACGTCTCTAAGAAATTCATTAATTTGATTTCAGGGAGACCTGGCCTTGAAACATTGAACATTTGGGTAGTTTCTGTAGAGGCCATGATACTGCAGTCTGTTCTTCTGAGGCGGGTTATGAAGCTAATCAATATTTTACACTGAGACATGTTTTTGGGCTCTGCAGCATTTTGCACTCAGATGGTTCAGAAAAATGCATCCCTTGTGCCATTGTGCATTACCTGGACAGAAGAGGGACAGAAGCCAGTGTGTCTCTGAGGGATTTTTGCCAAAAAAAAGTATTCCTTGTTACGATTGTATACGTAAAATGGTTCTTGTTGCAGTATTGAGCAAATATGAATGATGGAGCATGGCACCTTTGGCTGTAGTAAACATTCTGTATCTGTTTCTGCTTCAACTGTCATGTTACACGCCCCAAAACACACCACTCAGAGGAGAGAGTTTGCCGCTGTCGCTCAAAGAAAAGGATGAAAAGCCAGGACCGGAGCAGAAGATTGAACCATATTTTTACAAATTGAGTTTCAGATTTATGTGAGCTTATTTACCTGTTTCACAAAAGCACACAATAACATAATAACATCAATCCTACAACTCTCTGTTCTATTTTTTATTTTTTATGGCATTTATTACATTCTTCCTAATGAATAGTCAGGGCTGCACTCACAACTCCCCGTCACTAATTTATCGGTTCAATCTTTGAGTTTCCTCCCACTACCCAAAGACATGCGTTAGGGAAATTGATTGAAATTGCCTTTAGTCAATAAATGTAAAAGTGAATGACTGTTTTCTGGCTCTATGTCATTTTTGTGACGATGGGGCCATTGTCAAGGACGTTTGATAGTGCCCATAGTACCTGCAATCCCCAAGTAGAATAAGTGGAAGAGCTCACAATAATTGCATTAAAATGACATTACAGATGGATAATCAATCTGTCCTGAAAGTTACATTTAAAAATAATTCGTTTTTTTATATATATATATATATTCTTCTTAAAATGTCTACTTAACTGTCAATCTCAAACCGCTGCAACGTAAATACAACTTTACCTTTGAAATCTAAAGCTCTCACGATCACGTATACTCTAAGAACTGCTCACACAGAGAGGTGGAGGAATCCTATTAGAGCCAGTCTTGAAATAGAAATCCAGGAGTAAAACGAGCAGCGGCGCGGATCTGATGACACCCGAGAACAACACACAGACATGAACACACACGCAATATATTGTGTGTGAGGACTGTCTGGGGGGGGAGAGAGGCGCAGGGTGACTGTGAGTGCGAAGTTTAGCGGAGAAAGCCGGCGTTAGGACCCTGTGAAAACCCACTACTGAACGACTTAGTACTCCAATGGTGTCAAGCTCCAAGGCAGACACACTTCCGGTTGTAGATACGCTCTCTCTTGCCATCAGTTTAGAAAGAGCACAAGCATGTCTCTGTAAATCAAAAGCGCAGTTTTGAACCTCGACGGTTGTGAAAACGCCTGTTCTGGCTCCTTAATAACAACTACAACAGCAATAGTAATATTTAGAGCCCGTGTTTTATTGTGGCAAGTGCTCTGCCGGAAGTCCTGCCATCCATAAACACGTAAACTTTACACGTGCGTCTGGCGCGTGCTGCGCTCTGCTCGGCTCTGCTCAAGTCCATCAGTATGCCACAGCTTGTCTGAGCGGCACACATATACAAACCACACCACGCGCTTCGACGCACAGCGCAGGACCCTCTCCAACTTCGCCCGAGTCTTTCAGTTTCTCCATTTCCACAAATGCGAGGATTTTACGCGTGTCTTTTTGTTTGTGAGCCCGAACCGCGGAGAAAGCACTTTGTTGGACCCATGCGGGAGTATGTCTACTGACGTTTGAACTGGACGCTACAGACCCACATCATGGACACGCGGAGTTATTCTAGCGCTTTGCTGTCAGCTTTGATCTACTTTGCTCTGTTGGGATTTACGCACGGACAGTTCTTCCCAGGTAAAGCTTTAACTTTACTGTTACGCACTGTTTGCCTTCCCGTCACTATAGTGCCTCTTGTTTGTGGTGATTTCTGAGTTTGCCAAAGCTAAAGTGAGGATATGAAGTGTCCCATTTGATTGACAGAAGGTAGAAGATTGTTCTATGGATTGCGTTTATGCAAAGGCAAATATTTGAGTATACATTTTTAGAAACGCATTGCTAAACTTATGAGTACACAGTGTATTTTGCTTTAGGTTACTGTTTGGTTTATAGTCTTTAATAATATGAGAAAAATAATAATTTCTCCCCCCATTCATATTCATTGTTTTAATGGAAACTCAGAAACAACGGTAAAGAGAGACGAAGCATGGATACATAATACTGTACTTCTTCGTCTCCACAGTTGGTTTGATGCAGATACAGTATTAAACAGAAATTAACTCATATTTCCAGACTTCTTTACACAATTTCACATCTTGGTTCCAAAATAGATTTTGTAAAGGCAGCTCATTGAGGTCTTACAAAGTGAATCTACAATAGAATAAACGACAATTGTATTACCAAGCGTTTGGAGACATGAGCAAAAATAGAAAGACTGTGAATTTGAACAACAACTGTCATAATCACAAAGTTTTAAAAGAGCGATTGCGCCGGAGAGTATTGTCTCATCCATACAGTCGCTTTCAGCCTATATATTTTGCCTATAGATGCATTACATACATCGCACTTCAGGAATTATCATACCATTCCTATAATATTTCATAACATTGTACTACCTCTGATCAAGTGTCGCTTCTGTGCAGAGTGTCGCTATGACTCGCGGTTCCATTACGCACAGCGGAGCTCATGTGCCCCGTAAACTGTGGGTTTTGCAGGTTGCTTGTTAAACATCACTCCGCTTCAGTCAGTGTTTCTAACGATTCCATAAAGCGTTTTTGATGTCCCACAGTCTCCGGATATGCTTTCGTTTTGCGCTGGTGCGTGGGAAAACCGTGCGTAAAGTTGTGGTCTTTAGCTCTCATTTGGGTTATATAGGTCCAAGTCCTAATCAAGTTTGGTTTATTCATGTTTACAGTAGTTTCTCGTTAACGGTTAATGTTTCTAAATAACTCCCTGAGTCTGTAGTGACAGTGTGTTTTAGTTCTAACATTACATCATTTGGTGATTGAGAGTACGGCTGGTACTTCTACTTCAATAGCCTTGGCAATGCAATAGTATTGAAACGTTACACTTGTCTCATATGAACTAACAGACGGGGGTGAAAAGCGGAGATGTGCACTTTGGGACTTCTTGTGATACAACGGGTCAGCACGACACACTTTAGTTTTGTTTCATTGGCTTTTTCATGAAAAGAGAATGCATATGGTCAGTCACATGCACAGTGACCATCTCATAGAAAATACATGCTTGATGAAGATGATTTGATCTAAAACTCGAGAGAATATCCTGTTTACACTGCGTCTAATGTCGTTGTAATACATTATGGTCGTCTTTACGAGTATATATTGAGTGCCTATACAGCACGCATTGACTCTAAGGCTGTTTTTTTTTTTTCCAAAATGCATCAAAAGACCTGAAAGTTTTTTTTTAGCTTGAGATTTTGGGTTGTCTCTGAGCTGTCCGTCTTCTCTCTTCCTCCTCGCCACCTTCTGTTTGGTATTCATGCCCCGTGTCGAAGGCTGCAAAAAGGGGCTGCTTTCAAGGGAAGACTGGCTTCAAACTCTCCCTTCCCTCCCTTCTCTGCTGTGTGAGTCCGTCTCTCTCTCTGTTTGTGTGTGTGTATGTGTGTGTGTGCTGCTCAAAGAACTCACGCCCAAAAATTGCTATTTCTGTCTCGTAAATTTGAATACAGCATTAAAAACAGTCTTAATGACCATCTTATAGACAGTCAAAGCAGAGGTAAAAAGTTGTCCCTTATTTATTTATTTATATTTTGGGGTTTTACTTACGCATTTTTGGTACATCGAGTCAAGAAGCCAGCGTCATGTGTCTTTCCAGTTTTGTGCGCAAAAGCTCGTGTTTGTGGTAACTATCTGTGCCCCTACCGTGTGGCGTTTGCTGCTGTGTCTATAGGGGGCGACATTGACTCGCCAGATGCTCTCTAAAGCTCATTGACGGCGAGTTTTACCCACAGAGAGCAGGCAGTTTCTAATCATCCCGATTATTCAGGTTCCTCTTATTGTGGTTGGTGGTTTTATGTTTATTGGATCAACGTGAAGTAATGAAGTGCTGCAAGCTGGAGAGTGATGTCTGCTTGGGCTATTATAGGGCTTGATGCTTTTCTAATAGTAATCCATACTGTTCCCCTCCCCACGATTTTTGGTTCTGTTTTTAAAGTGAGACCATTATTAATTGACTTCAGATTCACACAATGGTGGTAAACTACCTCTAGCCACAGCTGCCCCGAGGGAGACTAATGGAGATTGCACCCATTCAGTGTGTATTGACTATAAATCCACTATGACACACATATACAATCTAATTTATGGCCGTGTGAGCAACCTACCAAACTACCAATATATATATATACATACTGCTGCTCTCAAGAAATTGGGTTAGACTTTGGTTCTTAATTGTCACTGTAAAATATATGGAATAATTTGTGATATAGGGCTATACAAATCGAATTGAATTGAATAAAGAAAATATTTGAACACCTATTGCAGGCCTATGTGTTCTTCTGCTGGGCTCTGTCTTTGCGCTCCCCTGACCGTTTGAGAGTGTCAAAGGTTGAATTTACCATTTACATTCAAGATAATAAGATTTCTTTGGTTTCTTCCATGTGTCCTTAAGGAGACAAGCTGTGAGTGTCCTAGGTCTGTCTCCTTGGCTGGCGTGTCCTCTGTGCCGACCTGTTATTGGGACAGGGGCGAGTCTTTGGCTGTGATCAAATCAATACGCCTCAATTCCCAGATTATAGAGGCCTTTATGTGATTAACGCATGACAGAGAAGGATGTGTCACTGGCACACTGGGGACTCGAGAGGGCAATGAAGAAAGTTGAAAGTTTTGAAAGAGGATTTGGAAGTTTAGAGAATAGACAATATCAAAAATAGATCAATATAATTTGAGAAACAATAAAGTGGCTCAGGTCAGGGGGCAGGTTAAGCCCTCAGGTCAACCATTTGGTCTCATTGTCTTTGTGTTATTTGGCTTGTCGGCCTCTGCATGCACTGCTTCAAGACATTCACATAAACATTGATTTTGTAATTATTTTGCAGTGACAATGACATAATTGCTCCATTGGTCTGTTTTTTAGGTATTTTGTGGGACCTACAGTGTGTTCAGATTCCCTTTGTAACAGTACTCCCATTTTGGCTACAGCAAAAACATATCAGATAAACTGTGGTATACTGTATCTACTGGATGGTCTGAAAAGGACAAACAATAGTGCACAAGGGGAAATGCTAGCAGAGGACATGCCCAACAGAAGTTTGCTGAAAACATTTGTGTTGGATGTTTTGTCATTAATCACTGCTGTTTGAGGAAGAGGAGGAGGAGGAGGAGGGAGGAAGGACAGAGTGTTTTCCGGAAATGAATAAGCCCTTTATGACAGCAGGTCAAATGGAGAAAGAGAACTGGAAAAAAGGCTGCTAAGTTGATTATGTTGCTTGTGTTATCGACTGTCTGAGAGCCTGTAATTGTTTCCTCACTACCCTCCGTGTGTATGTGTATGTGTGTTATGATGGGCTGTCTGTCACCTCCTGCCCTGCTCTATTTAGTATGCTGTCCATCCCACTGCCTAATCCTCACCACTTATTCTATTGGCCTGACAAACTGACAGCCTAATGGTGGGGAGCGCTGAGTGCCATGGGCATCATGTGCACACAAGACTAAATGTGTGTGTGTGTGGTTTAACAGTAAGTCAAAGGAGCAAACAGAAGACATGGTCTGTATTCTAATGTCACCTGTTTGCTTTGCACTGTGAGATGGGTTTTTAGAAATAGAAATACATTTGGTATGGCACCTGCTGATTTGTTCAGGTGAATGGGCGGGGTTAAAGTTTGCAAAATAAATAGGCATTCTTAGGAATATACTCTATAATAATAATAATAATAATTATTATAATTATAATATAATATAGCAATAATAATAATAATAATAATAATAATAATAATAATAATAATAATAATAATAATAATAATAATAATGCATTTGTTTTATACAGTGCTTTTCTCAAGACTCAAAGATGCTTTAGATTACATTATTCATTCAGTCCACAGTCACACCCGGTGGTGGTAAGCTACTTGTGTAGCCAGAGCTGCCCTTGGGCACACTGAGAGAGGGGGTGGCTGCCAGTCTGCGCCTACAGCCCCTCCAACCATCACCACATTCATTCATTCATTCATTCATTCATAGGCAAATTTTAGCTATATGATGATGATAAAAGATGTATTGCTGATTCACAATATTAGCAGTTATTTAGCTCTGTCCAGAGAGTCATTGGTGGAACTGGCTAAAACTCCAAATCCAAATGTATTTAGATCTTTGCAAAGTATCGAAGCTTGCATAAACCCAGTTCTGTTACATACAATCCAGTGTTGTTTTGTGTTTGCATTAGGGGTGCGCCGATATTTCAATTACCAATATGGCCGATACCGATTCCGATAGTGATTATTTTGTTAACATGTTTTACTGATGTTGGTCTGATATATCTGTGCATCACTCGTTTGCATATTAAGCAGGAATACAACTACCTGTATTTCCTTATCCAGTTGTGTGTACTCCTGCTTTGAAAAGTGCAGCAAACAACCCGCCCCGGAGTCCTGTGCATATCCATTTGTTTCCATTAGACGTGCTATAGTTCAGCGCTCATCGTATCTGTCAGTATACGTGCAAGACTAAACTGTCCGCCTGACACTGTGCTGGGCTAAGTGCTGTGTGCCTCCTGCTGAAAATAACTTTGTAACTTTGATAACTGGCTGCACGCTTCCAGATGAATGGCATTTCAATCAGAGCAGTCAGCATGACAAACACACTACGGGGCGTCTCTATTGTGAATTTTTTTTTTTTGTTTGTTTTAGTTTTCTCGTAATATTCACTGGTCTCACTGATGACCAAAGTCAAGAACAATTACACTCCAAATGGTCTTTCAGAAAGCATAACTTTACCATTATTGGATTTTCCGGTGGACAAAGTGTACCATTCTTCATGTGGCTAACAAGATAATAGGTGCATTATGGTCTATGGTGACATGACCATAGTAGATGCTAATATGGTATCCAATGACCTCCACAATTACCTTTTAGTATTAGTATGCATTTGGCTGTTGTTATTTCAATAAAACATAACGCCCAGCGGACACTAGCGTTATTATATCAGGTTAAACCGCTAATTACATCAAATGTTCTTATAATATCAATAATAGATGGACAGATTCAATGCAGCCCATAAATTATACAGTGGTTATAAATGATACAAAGGTACACTGAGCTTTGGACGGGCAGTGAGGCGATGAACAATGTACTAGAGGGTATTTTTCTTGTTTTTTACTCTTTGAAGGCTGGTAATTTGAGCCTCAGGGCAGATGTGTGTGTTTCATTGCACTTTGGATTCACTTTCACGAGGAATCACTTAATAATATGGTTTTGTGTTGCTTTGAAGTGGCTGTTTATAACAAGATATATGTTATTATAACATTTGAATGTGGATGTGAAGTGGATTAGTGAACTTGGGTTATTTTATGCCCCAAGACCCTGACTTCAAGCTGATTTTTAAAAATGTATAGTCAAGCAAAAGTTAATAGCACAGTTTAACAGAAGTTGTCTGAGAAAAAAAAATGACTTTGAGGTTCTCTGTGGTTTTTGTTTTAGAGCAAAGGAAGGAAAATTTAACCAATCACACGTTTCCACAGAACAGGAGCGCTCTGATTGGTCGATACATGCATTATATATTCAGAACTAGAATCTACCAGGAACAATGTGAGTGAGCTGATGTTTTATTTCAAAATTCCCAGTTTATTCACAGATATTTTTGTTTTAAGAGCCAACTCCAGACCGCTGCTCGTTATCGTCACACTTCTTCTGTGAACACGTACATTCATTCATTCATTCATTCAAACGTATACAAAAAATCAGGTAGCGCAGCTTTCAGCACTCAATGCCTGGTTCACACGGCAAGATTTTAAAATTGCTGTAAGATTTTCCAAACCTGAGAAACCCCACACATGGCAATACAATATCACAGATTTTGAGTTTTGGTCCTACAGTGTGTGATGTGCAGCACACAGCAAACACAACACAACACATCACAAACACAACACATCACACACAAACACAACACATCACACACTCACAAACTTTCCCAGGTCAGATGAGAAATCTCTTAAAAACCGCTCAAGATTAAATGTGACTTCAAAGTAAACAAACATGACGGGTGAGGAGGAAATGTAAAATGTAAAAATAAAAGGCTTTGGTTAAAGGAGTGGAGACAGTAGTGACGTCATCTATCTGACGTTATAGGCTCTGCGTCACATGCAACAGGCTGCGTGCTATGAATGCATTATAAACTGTATTAAACATTGTAAATGATCTATGGTGTGTGCTCGTTTGTCCTTGGGGCACACCCCACATGCTGGGGTAATGGACCAAGACAATCCAACATGTTGGATATCCCTGATTTGAGATCGGAGCGGTCCTGACGTCCTTTGGAGCAGATCAGAGCACTCCACAACACACCACATACAGCAGGAATATCTGATAAGATTATCGTTAGAGCCATTATGATAATCGGGACGTCCTTAACATTGTCATACGGGGGGAATCGGGTCAAAAATCGGCCTATGCGTGAATAAGGCATAAGATTCCAGACTTTCTGAATAATTAGCGTACATTTCAGTTGTACAAAACCCATGTTAAAACCCACCAAAAATCAAACATAAACATGTGCAGTTGTATTTGCATTTCCGTGGGAATAATTACTAATACTGTATACATCTACCCCTATGGATTGTTGGATTGGTATTGTTGTTTTAAACCTATGCTATCTATTATGATTTCTAACAGACAATCTGGCCAGTCAGGTCCAGGTCCAGATGAGCGCCTAGCTGAAAGATTAGTCTGTATAGTGCATGTTTTTTGTTTAATGGAAGACACTGAAGCTGCCACTGACCACTGAAGTTGAGAAGATGCAAACTTCGTGAAAGGCTTCAATAAGTCTGGGAATCAAACCAAGAACCTCCTTGTACTAAGCCTCTGAATTACCCAGGTCCTTATATTTTATTATGGATGTTATAACAAAAAATCTATACTCCTGGTGTCTTTACTGCTGTACCTCATGACCAGCTCTGGTGTTGCTTTTTAATCAGATTACCCACGATGCATTTTAATGCCAGGTCTAAACAAGGCTGCTGTTTGTTTCTTGACTGAGTCTGGTTCAGTCCCTCCCCCACTGCATCAAATGGCAGGGCAAAGTTAACACAAATGTTGAGACGATTACAGGGATAAATAAAGTGTAAATATACATGTAGTGAACTCATATAGGACGTGGCTTCTTTAAAATGTTCAATAATATTTGGATACATCATATTTTGTCGATGAATATGGGTCACTTTGTTATAAGAGTTGTGTATTTTCAAACCATATATAGATCTATAATAACCCACTCTATACTAAAAATCAAAAGCTGGCTATATGTTTAACAATCATCAAGGAGTTATAACTTTTGAGAACATTTGAGAATTGTGTGCCAGGTTAAAAGCTTACCTGTAAAGGAAATGCTCTGTGTTTACCGGTTAAGAAAAGAAGACTGTTTGTTAGGGTCCATATCTGGCAGATGAGAGCTATCACCGCAGTGTTTACTCAACTCTTTTATTTTTTTATTTACACACTCAGACAAATATCAACACAAACTCAAACAGTGGCCACCAGGGAGCATGCATCATCCTCCAAGAGACAGAGCAGAGTGGTGAAGCCAAGACTTCAAGTTGTTTACTGAGTCTCATCTTGAGTCAAACACTGACAAATGTGCACTGCGTAAACTGTTCATCCCACATCTGTATAGTGTTATAGTATATAGTGATATACAGTCTTGTTTAGTATACCCCTGTATGGTTAAACACTGTCTGGTTAAATGCTTGAGACATTTGACAGAAAGGTCAACAGGCAGACAGCAAAGAGAATGTATTAAGACATTAAGAAAATCCACACAATGAAATGATACATACATTAGAAGATTAATCAATACATGTAGATGTTAGGTGCAAATTGCTGAGAATGGAAAAAAGTCAGGCCCTTTTTGCTTGATTCTGAAAGGAAGAAACGCATTGATCTTTACCTGGAGTTTGTGATCAGGTGAGACAATATTGAACATGGACTATTAATCACATTATTAAGTACAAAATAAAACTAGGGCTGTCAGCTTTAACACATTAACACAGGCCATTAATAAAAAAAATGATTGGCGCATTATAGATTAATCATACCACAGTTTTGGCCGACTTCCTCCTCTGTTTGACAGAGCAGCGCAGAGAAGAGCGGAGGGAGAAAGTGGGCGGTAGCGATCGTGACCCTGTCCAAAAGCAGCCTGCAGTCAGAGTGAGCAGCAGACATAAGTGTGGAGAATCACATAGATTACTAAAACATATTGAGTATCGACAGTATTCAGATTATAGGCATACTACAGACCTCGATCTACAGAACAGTTTTTATTTGACGAAAAATGGTCTTATATTTTCAGAGATATATCTGATTCAGTTTACGTCCATTAAAAAGTATACATGACACACACGCTTAACCCGTGTATTTCTCACAATATATTTGCTGTAGTTTCACAAAAACATCAAAATTCAGTCGTCTAGACATCCTGTCTGAAGTTCTTGCAGTATATTCAGTCTGCAGTCCCCAAACGACCCTGTGTAGAGATGAAGAAGTATTGTTGTGACTGTCTGACACGACCAGTGCGGCTGGAGCAGGGGCAGCAAAAATTTTTGAAAAAAAAATCACAAAAAAGCTCATCTAAAAATGAATCATCATTACACAGCCCAAAGGTGTGATTAATCTGATGAAAAAATGAATCTATTGACAGCACTAAATAAAAGGAAAGTTGAATTTAATTCCAAAATGAATTGTTAAAATGTAAATGTTAAAAAGTGAGTAGTGACTGTTACACTGTCACATGACAAACAGTTTACAGTGTCTACAGTTTAATCTGCAACATGCAAAAAATATATAAAAACATTGATTCTTTCTTCTCATTTTTCTTAATATTCATCTCAAGTAGCCAATTATTATATATTTTTTTTTTCTGGATCATTAAGAATAAAACTATTTAAACCTAATATGAATGAAAAACTAATTTAATTCCATCTTATTTAGATCTTGTCCACTGTGTCTACATAAACTGCATTGTCTTTGGTGAGTGATTAAAACCATGAACACAGCACTGGGGGGCGAACGTCCTTCAAGCTCACTACCTTCATTAATGCTTCATCAGCAAAATGATACATTACTGAAGTCAGCCAACTGCACTTTTTTTTTTTTTTTTACATTTTGTGCTAATTCATCATTCTATGGCTTTTTGCACTCATCAGATCCTAAATGCAGCCTCTAAAAGCCTTAAAGCTGTGAGAGATGCTATCAGCAGCATTAGATGTTTAAAGACCCGTAGATACAGCAAAGATATGAGACTGCAGTGCAGACAGATCGAGCTATTCTAATCTCCCTTTTGTTCTCCATTAAGGCCGCTGGTACATATGCTATTAATACCTTTGCATCCACTTTGACATTACAAACTTCAAAAGAGTATTTTTAGATTAGGACTGTGTTGATATACTTCCGATGTATATTGTTTTCATTCTTGCATTATCTGTCACATAGTATTGTGGCGTATAAACATCAAAATCAATCCAAACGCAGCAGCAGAAGTCAGACATGAGGGCTGATACTGAAGACATTTCACAAGCTCAGAGAAAACAGACACATTTCATAAGCCGGCCAATGATACCTCAGACAGTGCATTTATTTGTGATCACGATGATGGTCAACAGAAAGTTTCTCCCCAAGCTCACCCTGCCTCCATGATCCAGGCCGTCCTACGACACAGGTGAACACACACTAATAGACAGACACCACACCCCCGGTGCCACCCACAGTCACAATGTGCACAACCAATGTATGGCTCCTACTCATAGTCTACCTCAGGCATAGGCTATAAGTAAACAATCTTTGCAAATGTATATTGTGCAACTCTAGTTTTAACATTGCTTGATCTATTACATAATCTATACTGCCCTTTTTCAAACTACCCATATCAAGTAAATAACCTGTGAGATCCCTTGTTCTTTAGTGAAAAGCCAAGCTAATATAGAGCTAAGAGCTAGCCAAAGGTCAAAGAGGTCAAGGGATTATTTCTGATTGACTTTGGCTTCTCAGCTGCTAGATGAAAACTGTATATTTCTTTGGCATACTCAAAAATATCTATTTGTCATATATTGGTTATTGTTGCAACTAGTCACTTGGCTGACACAAAGAGATAGACAACCGTCCCCTAGGGTGCAATTTTGAGAAATAAAACACATAATACATGTTTCTGGATGATGGCATGAAGCCGGAGGGACATGCAAAATTCACGAAACACCACAGAGCAGACACAACACACAACACACAGCACACAACACAGCACACAACACAGCACAGCACACAACACAGCACAGCACACAGCACACAACACAGCACACAACACACAACACACAGCACACAACACACAGCACACAACACAACACAGCACACAACACAGCACACAACACACAACACACAATACACAGCACACAACACAGCACACAACACACAACACACAGCACACAACACAGCACACAACACACAATACACAGCACACAACACAGCACACAACACACAACACA
>JAVQKC010008081.1:0-11446 GCA_036025475.1 Philypnodon macrostomus
GATGACAATGACGATGATGCCAATGATGATGACGATGATGACAATGATGCCGATGATGATGACGATGACGATGATGCCAATGATGATGACGATGATGACAATGATGCCGATGATGATGATGACAATGATGATGACGATGACGATGATGATGACAATGACGATGATGCCCATGATGATGATGATGATGAAGATGATGACAATGACGATGATGCCAATGATGATGACGATGATGAAGATGATGACGATGATGCCAATGATGATGACGATGATGAAGATGATGACGATGATGCCAATGATGATGATGATGACAATGACGATGATGCCAATGATGATGACGACCATGATGACAATGATGACGATGATGATGATGACAATGATGACGATGATGATGATGACAATGATTGAATTATTGTATATATATATTTACCATACTGTCAGGCAGAAGAACCCATCCCATCCATCTTTTTTGATTAGATACAATAATCTATGTACATGCATGGACTTTATAACCCCTCAGACACAGGAACCCATCCCACCCCTGCAAATTATCTACAGACTCAAAACAAATGAATGAGAGGAATGAAAGCATTGCGTTTGAGAAATGCATTGAAGGTGCAGGTCAGGGTAGAAGTCTAGACACTGGTGGGGGTGGAAGTGTATTTTATACGGAGGTGATGGGGTGGAGAAGGGCTGCACTGTATAGCTGGGACATGAGGAGGAGTCCTCTAGGCAGCATGTGTAGGTGATCCAGGCTAAACATCCGCTGTAGCTCCATCACCACTACCTTACTGTGAAAATCAACGTGATAATGTACTTTTTCCACTTCACCTCATTCTTTTCTCTACTGCTAACATGCATTTAATTAGACAAGTGACTAGGCTGGACCTTACCACTCCCACATCATTCTTTACTTCAATATTCAGAAGGAAATTTACCCAATTACGCCAATGGGAAGACCAAGCAAGAACAACAGCCCAAGGATATATGCAAGATAATTGGACTTATCTGTATTAGTGGCCATTATTAAGCGCTGTGCCTAGTCTTAACAAACTCTACCCAGCCATGTTTCCATTCATCTCCTGCCACGCGACTGAAAACCCGTTAAATGCATCTCATTTTTCCTCAATAGTAAAAGGCCGAGCTTGTACAAAGCAGGCATGCGTTTCCGAACTCGGGGACCGAATTGTATCCAAACGCAATTATGAAGCGGCACCACGTTACAAGGTTGCCATGACAGAATCGATGGAAACAATATAGGCGAACAGGTTTTATACATGTGTTTTTGTGGGAGACGGGGGGTTGTAAAGGACAATGGAAGGAGTGCAGTGGGGACGATAAGACATGAGAGATTGCAATAAAAGACAGAGCTTAGAATTGAAGTGTGTTGTCCAAACTTTGTAGCCAGGTTCATGTCCCATTGGTGCAGCAGAACAGTAGTACATGATGTAAATCTAATATGGCCACTATCAGATTTCCTTTTTCGTTTAAGAGGGCATCACATTATGGAAAAATGGAAATGCTAGCTAAGTGACATGCCTAGGTGTGAAAAATAATAGTAAGCCTGTCAGTCCAGTAAGAGGCGCTATACATCCCACAAAGTAAAGTAATTACACACTAGATGAAGACATAGCTCTTCTTTTACATTACATTATTCATTCACTCCATACACCAGTGGTGGTAAGCGATTGCCCTGGGGCAGTCTGACGTCTTTTTGCGTCTACGGCCGCTCCGACCACCACCACACGCCAATCACACAACCACATGCATTCATAGGCAATGTGGGTTAAGTGTCTTGCCCAGGGACACAACGGCAGTATTCACTCAGGCCCCTAATGGTGAAATGTGCTTTCAAGAGCATGTTTTTTTTACATTTTAGTGCTGGTTAAGTAACGATAAAAAGCTAATGTTTTTCATACAACATCATTTTAACAAACCCAAAAAACTGTAGTATATTTCCCACTGAAAATGTTATATTTATAGATTTTCTTTAGGATGTAATTATGGAGGTAACAAATGTACATGATTATTTACTCATTGTACCTCCATGTAAATAAAAAGCCATAACACAACTCAAACTTTCCATTGTTTTATGTGGGATGCATGGGTATGTTAACAGCCCACCACAGTGCAATTATCAGCCTGTTGTAATGAGCTTGTTGATGTGTCTCAGCTGCAGGTGGAGGAAAGGTCAAGTATTCACTCACTAAGCTCAGAAGTTTAGACTCATTAGTTTCTTTACCTCAGACACATGTGTTACTTTTGCCTAAGTTTGTGCAGAATGGAAGCTATGTTATAATAAGAAATTCTGTCAGTTAGGGGCAAAGACAGAAATTATGTTTTGTTTGTGACTCCAGCCACAAGGGGCTAGTGAAGAAATATATTGTGTTTTGTTCTGAAATTTAGGATTCAGTTTTCTGGTGGATTGTTTAACATTATGAAAACAAAGGTCCTATAGCTCAATTAATATAGCATTTACTCCTGAACTAAGAGATTGATCGTTTGAGCTGTGGTTTTGGCACTATATGTTTACCAGTGCGAGATAAGGGCATGGCATTATTGAAGGTGCCTTCATAGAGCTTCTAATTAGCAGATCATTTGCATCTACTTCTCCTTTACTACAACTACACCATACTACTATTGGTATTGTAGTTTTAGAAATCTGCTTTCTATAGTATTCTACATTGAGCTCTGTAATTGAATGTTACCAGTGGTGGATTTTTCAGGGCTCAAGGCGAACATGGGCAGGAGGCCCTCTGAATTGGCTGCCTTTTGAGTCCTACCAAATATTTTCTTGATTTGTCCGTCCACACAACAACCAGATGGATTTACCAGACATAGGAAAGGGAAACCCATATTGAATAATTGAATAATTAAATAATTATCAAGACATATATATTTTAGGCTTTATTTATGGGTCCCTGGAAGCTTGGGGCCCTGGGCAGCTGCCTACTTTTGCCTAATGATAGCACCGCCTCTGAATGTTACCACCATCACCGAGATACATAAAATTAGCATTTCAATCAGCCTGTTATTGTGCTAATTACTGCAGTAAATCCTCGTTGGTTTGAGACTGGGTGCCCGGTGGAAGTGTTTCAGAAGGCGGGTCGCGGCCCCTCTCGCTGCACTTGGCCGTGTTTCAGACGAGTGTGGAGGAGGATGAAGAAGAGAGGGAGCAAAGGGCCTAACAATACTACAGCAGCCCACATATGAGGAAGAGGAGAGATGTGGATGCCCACTATGGTACAAACTGATAAGATGGGAATAGAAGATTTACAAGCTACATTTCTATTTTGCTGCAAAAAGCTACTTGAGGCATACTTAATTCATCCATTTATTCATTAAGCCTTTATTAGCCACACTTGAAGGCCATACAAGAGCAGTGGGATTGATGTACGTGTAAAAATGCTGCAGCAGCACAAACATCAAATGCAACTGATCTAATTTTTCTCTTTTTGAAAAAAATAGTCAATTAAAGTTTCCAAGTAAACGTTTATAGCTGCACATTGAAGACAAACTGTGCACCGGTGAATGAGCAACACGTCTTGATTCTTATATGAACTACAGTTATTATTCGAATTTTACAATGCCATTAGACCCGGTCACCTTAGGGCTGTTCACAAAACACTAAACATCACCAAAACAACATTTAAGCTTTTTTAATTGACAATGCTCTTAATTAAGTATATATAAAAGCAACCAATTAGCTATATCTACCAAAGTAACCCACCTTTCGAATGCACAAAGGTTCAAGGTTCAAGATCACTTCCTATTGCACCACAGATTAATCGACTGATCATGATCCAGCAGGGCCCCTTCCTGTGGTATCTCCCAGGACTGTTTACAGGGGCTAATTAGGCCATTCATCAAGCTAATGGAAGCTCCCTCAATGAGCTAACTGTAGCGCCCCCAATAGGAAAATCCTTTGAGGTACACACTTCCTGGTTCAGATCTGTCAGAGTCAGTGTTTGTAGTTGGGAGGTTGGTGATGACATGTGCATTGAGGGACTGTGGTCATCGGGCGCTGCCATCTTAGAGACTTGGAGAAAATGGCCAGATTGAATATTATGTAATAGAATTCTGATATTTTATTGAGTCACAGCCATATCAGAGTTGGGCATAACGCTGTGTACAATAGCAGCTGCCAACAAAATACAAAAATTGGCCAAAGACAATGCCACAAGCCCATGCAGTGAGTGATTATTAGTCCTTATGTAACCAGTTAGCTTTGCATGCTAATGTGTTTTGACTAAAAACCACAAGGCCAGCCTTACAGAATTTTATCACTACAAAAAACAAACAAATTGAGAAATAACAGAATCAAATCATGCTGTTGAGGACCCCAAGACCACGATTCTGTTTTATATTGTATGCAGAAAAACATAGTTATGGTAGGCCAATAGGAACATACATAATCTATAAACCATTTTGAATATCTGATGATGGATGGACAAACAATCTCTTCTTCTTGTTGTTGTAGTGCTTCTTCTTCTTCTTCTTTTTGTTGTAGTAGCGCTTCTTTTTGTTGTAGTAGCTCTTCTTCTTCTTCTACTTCTTTCTGTTGTTGTAGCTCTTCTTCTTCTTCTTCTTTTTGTTGTCGTAGCTTTTCTTCTTCTTCTTCTTCTTTTTTTTGTTGTAGTAGCTCTTCTTCTTCTTTCTGTTGTTGTAGCTCTTCTTTTTGTTGTCGTAGCTCTTCTTCTTCTTTTTCTTCTTCTTCTTCTTCTTACCATTTTTACACTTTATTTGATAGTCAGGGAGAAGAGCGGGGATTCTATCTCCCAACACCGGGCCGTGCATTTCAAACTCTGAATATTACTGGCAAAATCCATAACTCTGTGAGTGTGCTTCACTTATAGCAGTGCTCAGTTTGTTGTGTGACCAAAGCTGTTTATTTTCCCATGCAGATAGACAGGCATATTCACCAGCATTACCTCACCTGTCTCCATCTCCTCCTCTCTTCAGCCCTGGGACCAGATCTGCTGCTGTAATTGCTTGTCAGAGCTGTCTGCGTGCCATGTTTTTTCATTCTCTTCGCTGCGCACCTGACAAGAAACACATATTTACACACAAAAATCAAATTAGGCAGTATTTGAGAGGGCTGCTATGGAGGTGCTCTGAACCACACCCACACCTGTCTGAGCAGAGAGATTGGACATTTGACCATCCAACCATTCTCTAGATTAGCCCTATAGAGTGTAAAATAATGTTACGGATGTCAAAGTGGCCTCCAGGCATTCTCAGATTTAGCACAGTTTAATCCGTCGTGTTTGCTCAAAGATAAAGACGAAAATGGACAGCCCAGGTTAAGTGGGTAAGGAACAGCTTTTAAGTGGAAGTAATGATCAAAAGCAATTCTCATGACAACGCCACACAAGATTCTTTAAAAGTCTTGCAAAAAGTAGCTTCAGGATGGCTCAGGATGATTCAGTTGGTAAAAAAATGTCATATTTTGGTTAAGACAGATATAGTGGGGATACCTACAATACATTCACTGGCCACTTTATTAGATAGACCAATTTACCTGCTCAAGAGCTGAAATAGCCTTTCAAAGCGCATAAAGAGTAAATAGCTTTAGTCTAGCCTATTAGCACAAGATAAACCTGCAACAGATGAAGAAAAAGATGAAAATGATGAAGAAAGTGATTGAAGTGACTTTGACATTCACCTAGGGTTTACAGACAAGAGAGAGAGCACTGAAAGAAGGTTTTCCATGAACGGCAGTTTGTGGGCAAAAATGCCTCGATGGTGCCCACACTAGACAGCATTAGCTCAGATAACCAGTCACTTCAACAAGGTCTCCAGATCTCTCAATTAAGCAAGCAGGTGGGCTGCAGGTGGGTGCCATTTTACTAGGTACAGTGTTAACCTCATGAAGTGGACATTAAATGATGTCCACCTGATGAGTAACCTGTTTACATACAGTTGCATGTAATTGATTGAATGTTTACATCACTATCATCATACACATGTAACTGTACTTGCCTGGTTATAGAGATTTACTTGCATCTTCACAGCCACTGTTTACTGCTGACATAACAGCTAATGTAGCACATAGTCGTTAACATTTTACTTTTGATATATATATTTTCTATTATTTTATTGTTGGCATCAGTCCAGGCAGCAAAGTAAGAATATCATTGTGCAGGAAACATGTTTCCTATTGTGCATATGATAATAAAGACTTTGAATCTCTGAATCTTTGAATCGAACAAATAGGTTCAACCAAACCTTGGTGGCCACAGAAAAAAAACTACAATGGAGAAGTTACCAATAATGTGGCACCCTATTGTAGTAGTGTAGCGCAGATTGACTGGACTTAAATTAAGACACAATACTGGGGAATTCATGACCTACCTCTACATCAAGACCTCTTCACTGTATATTCTAATTACCCATTTTATCTAATGACACATTCTGATTAAATATTCCCATTTGGTACATTTATGGTAAATACATATCGGATCATACCTCTCCTTAATTTGGTCCTTTGATTGTTAAATGATTCTGTATGTGGCAGCTCTGGTGAATTAGGAAGTCACGGCCATTATTCAGAGGTCAGACGGCTGCAAATTGTCGAAGCTAATTATCTTATGGCCATGTAACATTTGACTTATTACGGAACAGTATGAAGGCAATCTATTTCAATGGGCCATTAAACACCTCCATTATCATATCACTATACTAAGGACTACAGTATTTTACCGAAGACATATCCCAAATAGCTATGTTTATGGATTAAAATTAGATCGGGGGGTGCAGCTCTGTTTTCCAACACTAGATGGAGTCCAGAACAGTGCAGTTTAAATGGGAGGTTCTTCCCATCTTTACATGGATGTGATGGGGCAGATACTGCTGTGACTGAGGACAGATGATGAAAACTACAGCTAATCAAAGAAAATTCTATCCTAGCTCCCTTGTGCAACGTTCTGGGATCACAAAACTACATACCCAAAATGTAATCAAATTATCTTTTTGTCAGCAATCTTGACCTTTGCAGATTGCGTCAGCCTTTGCAAAAGTGACTCTTATTTGACTATCATTTGAGATCAAGAAATGCCATAACCCTCTCTCTAGCATGCTTTGATACAGTGCCACATGTATGAAAGAATACCTATCCATATTGTTTCGTCTATGGCAATGAGATACCAGATTATTGAATGTTTTGTAATGTACCTCTCGATGTATTTGTGCTTCCACTATAGCCCAATAACCTGCGGTCGTATTAGCATGCACAACAGCCACTTTATTGTTTGTCCCATAATTAGGTTCACCGTCGCAGTCCAAAGATTTGAAGCTTTTTGTCATGTAGCCCACTTTCCCCGAGGATTTATTGTTATTCTGGCGTCTCGGCATCAATAGCCCTAAGCCCTAAGCCCTAAGCCCACCCCACTATACAGGTGGCTAGACCTCAGCTTACATCCTGGGATATGATTGACAGCTCCTCTCTATGCAGCGATGACTGTATAACAATATAGCTTCAATTAAGGCCCTTATTTGTAAGTACAGTACTTGTGAGAAGAATAACAAGGCTGTTTACTGCTATGGGAGGCTGTATGAATGCATTATCAAATAAAAATATATGTAATTCAAGCTTGTATGTACTGTTGTGTTTCTTGGCAAACCAGAAATCTTGTTCAGCAATTTATTATCTTAGATCTTGAGATAAAAAATAAATAAAAATAATAAAGACACTGTTTCCCATGAGCGGCAGTCTTGTGGGAGAATATGCCTTGTTTGAAGAGAGGTTTTGAGGAACATCGAGGTCTGCAAAACATTTGCGCACACGAGGTGAAGTAACATGAAGGAGCTGCCCACTTTATTATGTACAAAAGTCTACCTAATAAAGTGGCCATTGATGGTGGTAGACTTTTGGAAAGAGATCAATCAAATGAACATAAAGGGATTTTGTGGCAGGGGTATCTCTGAGTGACATTTCTAACAGAATTATAACACGTAACTGCTGGCATTGACTGACATAACTTTAGTTTAGTACATAGTGATGTTTAACTGCATCTGTAGGTATCTTGTAAGATAAAGACTGGACTTCAAATGGCCCATGCCACAAGTCACCACAAATGGGACTTTTAATCAATTTATACTATCGAGTCGAGAGGAACATCGGGCATCTTTTTAGATGCCCCCCGGACGCCTCTCTTGGGGGGTGTTCTGGGCATGTCCCACCGGGAGGAGACCCCGCACGAAGACACGTGACACTAGGACACGCTTGAGGGATTATATCTCTCGGCTGGCCTGGGAACACCATTGGAGTCCCTCCGGAAGAGCTGGAGGAAATGTCTCGGGAGGTGGGATGTGTGGGCATCTCTGCTTAGACTGCTGCCTCCGTGACCCGGCCCCGGATAAGCGGAAGAAGATAGAGTCCTAATCTAAGGGCCCTTTTCCACTAGCGCTACTTGACTCTACTCTACTTACTTTAGCTTAGTATCGGCTCGGCTCTGGTACTGGTAATGCTTGCCTATGTACAAAAGATAAAGTGCTATAGATGCAACAAGGCAAGACTGCAATGCCACATCATTTAACTCATTCTAACAACAATGGACCCCTATCATTTAGTACAAATGGTATTGCCCTGACACCTGCCCCCGTCGCCATGTTATTTCCACTTTCAAAATCAATTGCAACATCATAACAACTTTGACACCACTTCTCCTCGTCTTCAATGGCATTCTTCACGCCATCTCCACCGACATTAACCAATCATTTGACAGCCTCATCATCTTGTCAGCCCCTTACCTTAATATGACAAGTAAAAAGCGTGTCCAAAACAGTACTCCACGGTCCTTTGTATGTCGGCCATGTTTCTCCAATGTTCACTTGCGCTCCTGTCTGACATTTGTTTTGGCCGGGGATACCGGGGGACCAGATTTAGAGATGGGAGTGGGGTCGTGATGGGAGAAGCCATGATTGATATCCCCATTAGCGCACCGACATGGTGACGAGAAGGCTTATATAATGAATTGTGACACATTAATGAGCTTGTCGAGAGAGCTATAGACAATACCTGCTAACCGGTTAACCTTTGAAACCCGGAAATCGGACGCAAATAGGGAATTTGTGTCAACCGTTTGCAAGACAAGTTTGAACAGTTAGCTAGTAGTTACCAGATGTACCATTCCAGTGCTTTTCTCAAGACTCAAATACACTTTACAATTACATTATTCATTCACTCCTCAGTCACACCCGGTGGTGGTAAGCTACAGCTGCCCTGGGGCACACTGACAGAGGCGTGGCTGCCTGTCTCCTAGTCTCCGACCAAAAACCAATCACACATCATTCATTCATATGCATTGTGGGTTAAGCGTCTTGCCCAGGGACACAACGGCAGTTTACGTTCGGGCGGGGATTCGAACCGACTACCACTGCCGCCCCACTTAGCATTTTTGGCAGACACTCTTCCCATTCAGTACAGTTTAGCCTAGTATTGAAAATAAAGCTACCACATTGGTATACACAGAACGTCAGCTGAGGAATAGTTGGAGCTTCAAGTATTTTCTGTTATAGCTTTAACATTTAACATTTTAGTACAATAAACTGTAGGCATTTTAAGTCTAAACGAGACAGCATTTACAAAAGCTGATTAACTCACCCTAATTATAGTCAAGACTGTCAACAAATGCAAATGATTTATATGTAAATGCATGAATATAGACTGAGGAGCATAACACTGCTAAAAGGCCTATTAAAATTGCAATTGACGCTATAGAGGACACCATCGTTTGTGTTATCATCCAGAATTTTTACATCTTCCACAAACTCATCATTCTGGGTTCATGGGTCATGGGCAGGAAAAGCACATCTGTATCAGTGCGGATCAATGCTTCCCCGGTCCGTACGGTGGATCTCACATAGGATCGCCGTGTGTACTACTGCCTTTTATATGCGTTTGTGTGGGTGTATCCATGTCGCATACAACACCCCCACTGAACCCCCCCCCGAACATCTCATTGGGACCCCGGCCGCCTGCGAGTGGTCCCGGGGGAGCTCATTAGAATCAGTGGAAGAGGAGAGGGGCCCCAGACAGGGTCAAGACCACAACAGTGCTCAGAATAAAGATGGCTTCCTGTTTGTCAACGGCGGCGATGGTGTGTCACTCTGGCGGGTGAGAGATGGAGCCCCTCCCGCATCTGACAAGCGTGTTTGACAATCGGACAGAAACGAAGGGTGACCGTGTAGAGCTCATAAAGTGGCTTTTGAGACGATGAGAAATATTGACAAGATAGCTTTACCATTATTGCAATATCAACGAATGCAATAGCCCCAAAATTAGCCGCTATAGAGCTTGACGAGATCTTTCAACCAATCAACAACTGATGCAAAAGATCCATTATGTGATCTACCCACACTAGCTTAAAGTGATTCCACAGCTGTCAATGTGTTTTACCTTGTATCTTTGTAGCTACCAAGCAAGTCACACAAGATTACCACGTCAAACTGAGCAGCTGAAATAGGCCCTGGCCAGCAGTCTAATGCATGTCACACTGGTCAATGAGAAAGTCAAAGCTATGATTCAACTATAGTCAACTAAGCCCAATTATCAATGACATCATCGAGGCTGAATGTCCAGATTCCCTGTTCCGTTCAGAGTTGGCCCAATGGTTGGCTACATTACATTGAAAAATATGAAAACTTTTAACTGGATAAGGGTCAAAAACAATTGTATTCAGTTTTCATTATGGTTAGACAATCTTAGGCCACATTAACCGGGAATGTTGACTCTTATATTAACATTTATTGAGGGGAGGACCAGACCCCCAGATTATTACGCTAAAATATTCATAAGGAAAGTGTGAAATGTTGAATAACATTGTAATAATATAATTAAAGGACTAATATTTTTGCAATTGACTCCCAGACCAGTAATACATTTTTATTTTGGCCCCCTGAGGAAAAACGTTTGGGCCCCCCTGGTATCTAGGGCTACTTTTATGACTTTTCCAGCAGAATTAATTTTTTTTCCCCAATTATTAGGATCCCAATTTTGAGTCACGACAAGCAGTAATAATAATAGTTGCTTGATTAGTAACTATGTCCACAGCTAGCACTTTTTTTAATTGGACTATTTCATTATTTTTGTCAGTTAGAAAAACATTTTTAATATAATACAATGAAATATGCAAACCGACGAGTCGATAATAACTAATGTTCACTGTCTATTTACTGACACACCTATTCAAAAGCATTTCTAAGACATTTTTATGAATATACAGTACAGAGCAAAAGTTTGGACACACCTCATTCAGTGAGTTTCCTTTCTCTTCATGACTATTGACATTGTAGATTCACACTGAAGACATCAAAACTATGAATTAACACATGTGGAAATATGTACTTAACAAAAAAGTGCCAAACAACTGAAAATACGCCTTATATTCTAGTTTCTTCAAAGTAGCACCTTTTGCTCTGATTACTGCTTTGCACACACTCTGCATTC